>JAVSCE010000870.1:0-61486 GCA_032199065.1 Smutsia gigantea | reverse complement strand
TACAGAATATGATACCTAATATATAAACAAAGGAGGAGGCAGAAAAAGGAGGAGAAAAAAAGAACTTTTAGATTATGTTTGTATTAGGATATTAAGTGAATTAAGTTAGACTCTTAGTAAGAAGTTAACAAACTTGAACCTTTGGTAACCACAAATCTAAAGCCTGCAATGGCAATAAGTACATACCTATCCATAATCACCCTAAATGCAAATGGACTGAATGCACCAATCAAAAGACAAAGAGTCACTGAATGGATAAAAAAACAAGACCCATCTATATGCTGCCTACAAGAGACTCACTTTAAACCCAAAGACATACACAGACTAAAAGCGAAGGGATGGAAAAAGATATTTCATGCAACCAATAGGAAGAAAAAAGCAGGGGCTGCAGTACTTGTATAAGATAAAATAGACTTCAAAACTAAGAAAGTCACAACAGACAAAGAAGGACATTACATAATGATTAAGGGGTCAATCCAACAAGAGGATATAACTATTATAAATATCTATGCACCCAACACAGGAGCACCTACATGTGAAATAAATACTAACAGAATTAAAAGGGGAAATTAAATGCAATGCATTCAATCTAGAAGACTTCAACATTCCACAACTCCAAAGGACTGATCAACCAGACAGAAAATAAGTAAGGAGACAGAAGCACTGAACAACACATTAGAACAGATGGACCTAACAGACATCTACAGAACTCTACACCCAAAAGCAGCAGAATCCACATTCTTCTCAAGTGCCCATGGAACATTTTCAAGAATAGATCATATACTAGGCCACAAAAAGAGCCTTGCTAAATTAAAAAAAAAACTAAAATTGTACCAACCAGTTTCTCAGACCACAAAGGTATGAAACTAGAAATAAATTACACTAAGAAAATGAAAAATCCCACAAGCACATGGAGGCTTCACAACATGCTCCTAAATAAACAATGAATCAATGATCAAATAAAAACAGAGATCAAGAAATATATGGAGACAAATGACAACAATAATTCAACACTGCAAAATCTGTGAGATGCAGCAAAGGCAGTGCTAAGAGGAAAGTATACTGCAATACAGGCCTACCTTAGGAAAGAAGAACAATCCCATATGAACAGTCTAAACACACAATTAATGAAACTAGAAAAAGAAGAACAAATGAGGCCCAAAGCCAGTAGAAGGAGAGGCATAAAAAAGATTAGAGCAGAAATAAATAAAATCAAGAAGAATAAAACAATAGAAAGAATCAATGAAAGCAAGAGCTGGTTCTTCGAGAAAATAAACTAAATAGATAAACCCCTAGCCAGACTTATCAAAAAAAAAAAGAGTCTACACACATAAACAGAATCAGAAATGAGAAAGGAAAAAGCACAATGGACACCACAGAAATACAAAGAATTATTAGAGAATACTATGAAAAATTATATGCCAACAAACTGAATAAACTAGAAGAAATGGACAACTTTCTAGAAAAATACAACCTTCCAAGGCTGACCCAGAAAGAAACAGAAAATCTCAACAGACCAATTACCAGCAACGAAATTGAATTGGTAATCAAAAAACTACCTAAGAACAAAACGCCTAAACCAGATGGCTTCACCACTGAATTTTATCAAACATTTAGTGAAGACCTAATACCCATCCTCCATAAAGTTTTCGAAAGAGTAGAAGAGGGAATACTTCCAAACTCATTCTATGAGGCAAGCATCACTCTTATAACAAAACCAGGCAAAGACATCGCAAAAAAAGAAAATTACAGGCCTATATCTGTCATGAACATAGATGCAAAAATACTCAACAAAATATTAGCAAACCGAATTCAAAAATACATCAAAAAGATCATCCATCATGATCAAGTAGGATTTATTCCAGGGATGCAAAGATGGCACAACATTCAAAAATCCATCAACATCATCCACCACATGAACAAAAAGAAGGACAAAAACCACATGATCATCTCCATAGATGCTGAAAAAGCAT
This sequence comes from Smutsia gigantea, assembly GCA_032199065.1. Lineage (NCBI taxonomy): Eukaryota > Metazoa > Chordata > Mammalia > Pholidota > Manidae > Smutsia > Smutsia gigantea. The sequence continues at coordinate 59,513 of JAVSCE010000870.1, read as the reverse complement.
TCGACAAAATTCAACATCCATTCATGATAAAAACTTTCAACAAAATGGGTACAGAGGGCAAGTACCTCAACATAATAAAGGCCATATATGACAAACCCACAGCCAGCATTATACTTAACAGCGAGAAGCTGAAAGCTTTTCCTTTAAGATGAGAAACAAGACAACGATGCCCACTCTCCCCACTTCAACATAGTACTGGAGGTCCCAGCCATGGCAATCAGACAACACAAAGAAATAAAAGGCTTCCAGATTGGCAAGGAAGAAGTTAAACTGTCCCTGTTCACAGATGACATGATATTATACATAAAAAACCCTAAAGAATCCACACCAAAACTACTAGATCTAATATCTGAATTAAGCAAAGTTGCAGGATACAAAATTAATACACAGAAATCTGTTGCATTCCTATACACTAACGATGAACTAGCAGAAAGAGAAATCAGAAAAAGAATTCCATTCACACTTGCATCAAAAAGAATAAAATACCTAGGAATAAACCTAACCAAGGAAGTGAAAGACCTACACTCTGAAAACTACGACACTCATGAGAAAAATTAAAGATGATACCAATAAATGGAAACACATCCTGTGCTCATGGATTAGAAGAAATAATATTGTCAAAATGGTCATCCTGCCTAAAGCAATCTACAGATTCAATGCAATTTCTATTAAAATACCAACAGCATTCTTCAATGAACTAGAGCAAATTGTTCTAAAATTCATATGGAACCACAAAAGACCCCGAATAGCCAAAGCTATCCTGAGAAGGGAGAATAAAGCAGGGGGAATTATGCTCCCTGACTTCAAGCTCTACTACAAAGCCACAGTAATCAAGACAATTTGGTACCGGCACAAGAACAGAACAACAAACCAATGGAACAGACTAGAGAGCCCTGACATAAACCCAACCATACATGGTCAATTAATATATGATAAAGGAGCAATGGATATACAATAGGGAAATGACAGCCTCTTCAACAGCTGGTGCTGGCAAAACTGGATAGCTACATGCAAGAGAATGAAACTGGATTATTGTTTAACCCCATACACAAAAGTAATCTTGAAATGGATCAAAGACCTGAATGTATGTCATTAAACCATAAAACTCTTAGAAGACAACATAGGCAAAAATCTGTTGAATATTAGCATGAGCAACTTCTTCCTGAATGCAACTCCTCATGCAAGGGAAACAAATGCAAAAATGAACACATGGGACTACATCAACCTAAAAAGTTTCTGCATGGCAAAGGACACCATCAACAGAACAAAAAGGCATCCTACAGTATGGGAGAATATATTTGTAAACAACACATCCAACAAGGCGTTAACATCCAAAATATATAAAGAACTCACGTGCCTCAACACCCAAAAATCAAATAACCCAATTAAAAAATGGGCAGAGGATATGAAGAGACAATTCTCCAAAGAAGAAATTCAAATGGTCAACAGACACATGAAAAGATGCTCCACGTCACTAATCATCGGCGAAATGCAAATTAAAACCACAATGAGATATCACCTCACACCAGTTAGGATGGCTGGCATCCAAAAGACTAAGAACAACAAATGCTGGCGAGGATGAGGAGAAAGGGGAACCCTCTTACACTGCTGGTGGGAATGTAAGCTAATTCAACCATTATGGAAAGCAATATGGAGGTTCCTCAAAAAACTAAAAATACAAATACCATTTGACCTGGGAATCCCATTCCTTGGAATTTACCCAAAGAATACAATTTCTCAGATTCAGAAAGACATATGCACCCCTATGTTTGTTGCAGCACTGTTTACAACAGCCAAGATATGGAAGCAACCTAAGTGTCCATCAGTAGATGAATGGATAAAGAAGAGATGGTACATATACACAATGGAATACTATTCAACCATAAGAAAGAAACAAATTCTACCATTTGCAACATCATGGATGGAGCTGGAGGATATTATGCTCAGTGAAATCAGCCAGGCAGAGAAAGACAAGTGCCAAATGATTTCCCTCATCTGTGGAGTATAACAACGAAGCAATACTGAAGGAACAAAATAGTAGCAGACTCACAGAACCCAAGAATGGACTAACAGTTACCAAAGGGAAAGGGACTGTGGAGGATGGGTGGGAAGGGAGGGATAAGGGGAGAAAAGGGGAATTACAATTTGCACATGTAATGCAGCGGCGGGGGACACGGGAAAGGCAGTATTTATAGAGAAGACAAGTAATGATTCTATAGCGTCTTACTATGCTGATGGACAGTGACTGTAGTGGGGTATTTGGGGGGGACTTGATAATAGGGGGTCTAGTAACCATAATGTTGTTCAAGTGATTGTACATTAACAATACCAAAAAAAAAAAAAGTACTAAGCCTTCAGTTCATTTTAAATGACAAAACCAAAATGCATTGTTAACATTTTCTTTACCCAAGAAATGCCTAGGTTCCCATTTACAATGAAAAAATTCCGGAAAGATCTAACTTGACAGGGAACTTGCAGCATGCTAATAAGAAATAATTAAAAAAGTTAGAGGAAAAATTTAGGAAAAATGGAGGTTGTCTCCATCAAAAGAAAAATTAATCTTACCACCAAAAACAATATTGTTTATACTTCAAGTTTTCATTCACTTACAGCATTCACAAAAGGGCCCACCCAAACAACTGCTGAAAATTAAAAACATGGGAAAAGAATCATAAGCAAAATCAATTAGTAGATTCTTAAATAATCAAAAAAACTCGTATTTCCTCTCTATTCCAAGGACTTTTTGAAAAACATGCCTAAGAAATTTCAGATATTTGGCTTAATGACAATATATCTGTTTGTTGCCGGTATGGAATGCTCCACCCCTTTCATATCTGAGTCTATAGCTACTTTTCAAAATTCAATCAGTATTTTCCCTACAACATCATTCACTAATTCTTTCCAAAAGCAGTAATGCAACACCAACAATCATTAAATGTTGCTATTTTATTCTTCTAATTACACTGTTTTTGCCTTTTTTTTTTTTCTAAACTGGTTTCAGGAAGATACACAAACCAATATGATTATTTGGTTTCCCTGCTTCTTATTTTCTCTAAATACTCAAAAGGTGACATTTTAGTTACCATAATTGAAAAAACTTGCTTTTGAACAGATAGCTGACATGCACACATATACAGTTTATCCTAATAGCAATACATCATCTGCCCATCACCCAGTGTAATTAATTTAAAACAGGACGACTCTCTGGTATGAAGAGAGCTAAACAAGAATAAAACCATCTTCACAAACTCCATAGGAGGAAAATAAACTCACACTCAAACTGCCTTTTACTATCTTTAAAGTTAAGTTTTCCTAACAAGTAAAAATAATCATCATATTTACTAGCATGTAATTTCTCTTCTGGCAAAAGAAAAAAAGCTGCTATAGGAAAACTAATCTAAGTGGCCAAACATTCAAATTTTCTATAAATTACCTTTTGATTAAAAAGTACGTAATATTTTTTATTATGTAATATTATACTATGAAAAAAAAGTAATAAACCCGCTGGACTTTTTAATACCCCTGAAAAAAGTAAATCACATAGTCTTTTCAAATAAAGAAGGGCACATAATGTGATTAAAAAGTCCCACATATTTCCTTGTATAACTACGTAATAAATTGTGCCATCTTTATAATTTGTGTGCTCTCAAACTTTGAGAAAAAATATATATTATTAATTTTAAGGTATAGGGATATTGACACATTTTATAAAAGAATGGGCATTTGCAGATTTTTCCTAAAATCTGAGGTAATGTAAAATTTTTAAAACCTCAGAATGTGTTAAGTTTTACCCAATACATGCTATTCCAGTGGGATGAAAACCATTACAAGTTCCACTTAGAGTAAGAAATCCTTTGAGAAAAGAATGTAGTACATTCTAGATAAACTATTTCTAGAACACCAAAAACCTCTATAACCTATTTCCCTATTGTTTCTCTTTGAACCAACTAGGCTGAATATCATAACTTCCTTCACAAGAAGTCAAGACAGTACTATACTTAATGACAGAAAGCTAAGGAATTTCAGCGCAGGCTGCCAAGCTTTCACAAATTAAAAATTTCTATTTCACTTGGTCAGTAAAAAATAACAACACTGAACTGAAAAAGAGATTTCAACTAAGTATTATCTGCAGATACCAAAAAAAAAAAAAACCCACCCACATACATACACGTTCAAATGAAGAGCATAGCTTCACCTCAAAACCAGGAATAGGGAAAAAGAGAAACAGAAGACTTCTAAAATCATTCTGCCTAAACTGAAAAGATATCTTTTCATTTTCTTAAGATATGTATAATTAAAAACAAAACAAAACTCTCCTAATGCAGAGTTCATCCTTAAGCAATGACCTCTTTCTTTTACAAAGTAATGAGTTGAAAGTTGTCTCTAGTGATCTCATTCAGAATGAAGTTTTAGGGGCATTACAAAACAATTTTATTTTCCTGAATTTTGTTATTAATCAACTGCCTCATCCTACTAAAATTAAAGATTTGTCTGTGAGACTTTATGATAATGAATTTTATAGTAAGTCAACTTAAAGTAATTCATCTTCAAAAACCTTCCTACAGAAATCATCTAGTCATCTGAAGAATTCAACTACTGAACCTGACAGAAAGTATTCCAAACTATGAAAAGAAAACCAAAAACCCCAAGGATGTATGAAGCTGCAATGTTCACAGCGTTTCATCTAAAAACTTAAACCATACAAAACTATTCTGAAATTTCTGCTCCCTCTTTCCTATCAAAATTTCAAAGAACTTTAGATATCTTTAGATGTACTAAAAGATTCCAAAGTAAATTCATTTTCAACTCAACGTGCTAAAACTAAGAATTTGATGACTTGCAGGCAAAGTGTTGAGCAGAGAAAAATACTTGAGAATAGTGAGGCAAAATATATTCACAAAAAAGATGTATTAAAATCATTTACCCTCCTCTGCCAGACACAGTCCTCTTCTAGAACACAATGCTTAAAATTCAGCCAAGTATGACTGCCAAGGGTTTCTAAACCTTTATGTTAAGCTTGTTCAAAGTGGAAAGTCTTTCCAGTAGAAAACTGAAATACGCTTTTTACTAAGAGTTGAAGATCAACTGTATTAAATACGTTCCTACTGATAAACTAAATGTAGGTAGTATTTTTTTTAAATGTCAATGTACTAGGACAAGGTTTGCTACATAAATTGCTTCCAATTCTCAGAAGAATAGGGATTTATTTAGCTTCTCCAAACTGGGGCTTAAGAGCCTGAAAGGAAAAGTTTTATAAACAGTTTTTTTAACCTAAGTTTACATTTGATAAAACAGACCATTTACCACAATCAAATGACTATAATACCAAATGAAGATTCCTCAATTATGACAGGTAAAGTTTGTAAAAATCACACTACTGCAATGTGCAAAAGTAATTAAAAGGGTAACTGTATGTGTATGTATTCACAATGGAGGTATTATTACTTTTGTAAATAAGAGGTATATTGCTGCATGAGACGGCTACTAATGACTTTTAGCATTTTTACATATATCTTAAGAACAATATCTAATTTATGCTTAAAGTTGAGACGTATATATCTAATTCATATAACCCTGTTTTTCTGGTAATTCTTTATTTCACAGTGGTCTGACTATAGCAAAGGCTCCTTCTTCAACCCTTATTTCATTAGTCAGTACATTGCAATTCTGCTTTCACCAAAACATGGACAATCATAAGCCACTTCTTGCTTTCAGTTGTTTTTTTTAACGTAGATAACAAGTGAATGTAACCAAATGCATATACGTGCCCAGCTTTCTCCTTTCTTTTCCCAGTCTCCTTCTTTTCTGTGGAACGAGGGATTTAGTTTTGAAAAAAAAAATCTGATTTTTCTTTTACATACATACCTAATGGATTTTCAAGAGAAGACAATTTATTCAGATACTTACCATCCTAGAAATGTTAAAGAGAATTTCCCAAATCCAAAAATACTAAGAAAGTCTGTTATTAGCTGAAGAGGAAATTTCCACTCAAGCCATAAATAAAAGATGTCATCAGTTAAGCTGATCACTATATCTCACTTAGTCAATAATCAATTTTCAATATAGAGAGGATCTGTAACCCACATATAACCTGCAAACCATTAAAATAGCACTTCTCTTTGCTTGTGGAGTAACAGATGAAGTTGGTTGTGTACCAAATTTATCTTATTTTGAAATGCCTAGACTAATATTTGTTGGTATAATTAATAAGTGTCCTGGGGAGAGGAAATTCAGAAGAACGCTTAGTAGCATGGAGAAACCGGTCCAAAATGGAAAACAAAAACAAAAAAACAAATCCCAACAGAGCGAGAATAGTCCCCAAATAGACCATTGAAAGCAAAACAAAACGTTCCTCTGCTGAGTAGCCTGAATAAACGATCTTCACTTGGAACGCTTTATAGTATCCTACCTCACTGCATTCACTTCCCAACTTCCTTGACTTTTCAGGGGCCAACACGGGGCATCCCTTTTTTCTGGAAATGTATGTTGACAGAATCTGTATAGGAAAGAGGGAAGGAACGGGTAATTCCCAAGAAAGCTGTGAAACAGATGGGTTAGAACGACCAGCAGCATAATATAAATACTTAAGGGCAGCTTTAAAATGACAGATGTGATTAAAGACTGCAAATCGCAAGACGCTCCAGTGTGGCAGACAGACCGGAGGCTGATTGCAAGCAGAAGACGGAGGCAAAGGCTAACTCCAGAGTGGTAGCAGTTGAGCAAAAACAAGCAGCAGGATGAGTGGGCAATGAGGGGTCGGATTAATGAGGAGCAGCAACAAGGGTCAGAGTGGAAGTGACGGCTTTGGTCTTGGGAGACTGGGGGCCACTGGAAAAAAGGACATGAAAGAGGGGAAAGAGGGCTGGGAGAACAAGGAGTACTGAGCCCTAAGTCTCCTGCTCCTACAAAAATGAAGGGGAGAGAGCTGGAGAAGCCGCCTCGGCTCCCCAATTGGAGAAATTTTCGAAGGAGTCTGCGCTCGCCGCCGCGCCGCCTTCAGCCCCGCTCCCTTTTCCTGGTGATAACTGCTGTGGCGTAGAGGGGAGAGGGAGGAAGAGGAGGAGGAAGAGGAAGACCCAGGGGGAGGAGGCTGAAGATGAGGCGGGGGGTGGGGAGAAAGGGGGGTGCGGCCTGCACAGTCCCCGCGAAGCCTCCGCTCTCTCGTAGCCGGTCGGCCCCGGGTTTCCCCTAAGCCCAGCCCCGCATAGACTCACCCGCCTGCCTTGCCTCGCTTTTCCCTTAGCCGACTCCACGCGTTACCGCGTCCTCACAAGAGACCACTGAACGAGTGTCGGGGAAAAAACTCTTCAGAACCGGGCCTGATTGCTTCAGCGGGTCCGACCTTTACGGCTGAGAGACAGACTCTCAGCTTTCGGTGGGTTCCACAGCCAGACGGGCCACCATCTTACATTAGGGTAAGACTCCTCCGGTTTCCCGTGCGCAGGCGCACGCCGATCCGGCCGGGAGGGGCGGGGGAAGGGCGGAGGAGGGGCGGGGGAGGGGCGGGAGCAGAGGCTGTGGGGGGGGGGGGCGCTCCCGCAGCATCCTGGGAGTTGTAGTCCTCGGAGGGTAACCGTCCCGCTGCAGGCCGGGATTTACAGTGTTCATCCAGGGCCAACGGGCTCGCCCATCTCAAGCGGCTGCTATTCTACTGCCTTTCTTCGTGTTTTGCTTCCTTTTCTGCTCGCGTGTGCTGCTCCGGTGTCATTTGGTCGAAGGTCTCCCTGAGCGGTTCCGCTTCCTCGGTGTCGCGCAAATGAGAGATACCAAAACTCGGGGCGAGCTTAACCAGATCCCGGGGAGCCAAGAACTTGTCCTCTCTGCCCCGCCCACTGGAGGTGTTAAAGGGGCAGGATAGAGGCAGGCTGGGTTAGGAGGAGCGTGGGGTTTAATCTAGGGTGAGAATTGGAAACAGAATTGGCGTCTAGGGGCGAAAAGGGAACGTTAACCCGTTTCCCGTGTTTGAGGCGCGTTTTGTAGCCACCAACATTGATCTGGTCTCTCTAATGAAGAAAGATCCTAAATTGTCCCGCACAGATGACAGTAGAATGATAGACCCATGCGCTTACAAAAACGTGTTTTTGATGCTAGGAACTTAAGAGCATCGTACCGACTTGGATGCCGATTTTGTTCGGTGTTCTGTCTGTACAACTCAAGTGCATGAAGTTCACAAACTCCGCACACATCAACACAACCCAAGGAATATAAGAATGTATTCGCAATCCCTACCAGCGCCGAAGAATCCTCAATCACAAACATCAGTTTCCTGGCCCTCCCGCTTGGTAACTAGAACTTGTGAAAGTGGCGCTCGAAGCAGTCGGTTTTACTTTTGCGTGTGCTCTTCACCCATTCGTACAAATGCTCATTGAGCTCCCGTGTTCCCGGCACTGTTCTAAAAATGGGAAGACAACAGTGAGCAAAGCAGACAAAATTCCGTTTCTATTTTAGGAATTCTTTTATCTATTCTAGTGCGTATGTCGGGGTAGGGGGAAAGGGAAGGGAAGCAATTTTTAAAATACAGGATCAAAATGCATACGATACCAAAACTAATAAAAAATTTTAAACAGAAAGGGGAATAGGAAAAGAAGTTTCAATTTTAAATCTGTGAATCTTAATCTCATAGTGAGAAGTCTTTGTTTTTTTTTTTAAAAAATACATTAGTTCTTAGTGTTTCAGGTTCTTCACTGTCAGGCCTGGAGACGAGTCATTTGGGGAAAACTTAAAAATGTAATAAGCTCATAACAAATTAACGTATATTTGAAATGACAGAATCAGTAAATTATTATCTAGCCAAGAAACTTGGGAAATCATTTGGATTCACCTTTAGGTAACTGTCTAAACATTCAGTAGAGGAGACACGTATTTTTCATAAATGTGTTTGTTTTTATATTACCAACTTTATAGTGGAATATAAACAAATAATGAAAAGAATAAAGTAAAAATAATTCTTTCCATTTTCAAAGATTAGAACCATCACATTTAGAAGAGATCTTCATCATCATCATCTAATCCAGTGGTTGTACCCATATTTTACCCAACACACCTTTTTTTAACAGCAGGTATTTTCAGAATGTCTCCTTTATTAACCTAAAATGAAATTCATAGATAATATAACCTACCTACATACATGATTTTGTCTCAAATCCAAATAATTCCCTATTTATAAAATAAAAAGTACAAAGAAAGTAAATTATAATACAATTCCTATTTCAACATATAAACAGCATAACTATTCTAGAAAATAAAATCAAGTCATCATTTGCTAGCACTTATAAATAAAATTCCTATGAATGTGAAAGCCACAAATACTAACTGCCATGGGTATGGTATTTTGGCTACCTCTGGTGGTCAACACTAATCTGTCCTCACTGCCCACTACAGATGCATTCCTAAAACATTCAGTCAGAATTACGTAAAAATAAAAAAATACCTTTGTGTTTATATGTAAACTAGGTCAGATTTTAAGTGTAGATCATTACTTACAGGTTTTTCACTGCAATGGGGTATTTAAAAGTCCTGAAGGACACAAAAAATTTTTCATGTGAGGAAAAGTCTGACCTTTTGCAGGAATTCTACGTTACCCTGACCCTGCTCTCTAAAAATCAACAGTACCTTCTAGAGTACTCAACACTAGGGGGGCAATGCCACCCCTAATGAGAGTCATTCAGTGATGGAGACTAACAGCAAGGAAAGGACACCAACTAATTGGTGACTGTCACTACCTTCTCATGCCAGGATTCCTTTTACCAATTTTATATATATGTGTGTGTATGCATAGTTTCATATAGACTCATCCATATAACACTTAATTTTCATATTTTAAAAGTTATCATTAAATTCTATTATCTAGCTTGCCTAATAATTTCTTAGTGTAGGACATACCATTCTATTCACTTATGAATGTTTTTTACCTTTAAGCATTGTGCGGGGTGCTGGTGTACAGCAGAACAATAGTCAGCAAAACTGTCTGTCCTCAGAGCATGGTGCCTAGTGGAGGAGGCAGAGATGAAATAATCAGACATATAAATAAATACAAGTACATACATTTAATTTCTTATGTATATTTATAACTGGTGATGAGTACTGTGAAGGTGTATACGGGATGTTATGAGAAAGTACAAGAAGGGAACCCAGTATAGATTGGTGGGGAAGAGGATACTCAGGGAAGATCTTCACAGGTTAAGAGTAGAAAATATGCAGGGACCATTAGGGGGAAAAAAACCTTACCAGATGGCTAGTTAGTGTGGGCTATGGTGAGCAAGGGGAGAGTGGCATAAGGTGAGTTTAAAAAGAAGCAAGGGCCAGATCATCCAGGGCCATTAACGCCATGTTAGGAAATGTAGATCTTATTTTATGCAAAAGGAAAGCCTCTGAAGGAAAGAGGCACGATCTGATTTGCATTTTTAAAAGACCAGGATACTGAAGGTCCATCACTGGGAAAGTTTATAATTTAATTTTTGTACTTCCAGTCTCTGGAATATTACATGGCTATACAAAAGAGAGAAAGAACTGTATATTAACCTGAAAGATTGTCCGTGATATATTACTAGGTAAAATATAAGTAAATTACATGATATATGGTATATAATGTAATCCATTTCTTAGAAATAAAAAAGAATCAATCAAAAATATTTTAATACATTTCTGTGTAACACAGAAAAAAAAGGGGGAAGATACAGACACATCAAATATTTAGTGTATGGTTGATTACCTTGGGGAATTGCAAGTGGAAAGGGGTGGTGGGACAATATAACTTTTTCCTTATTAATTGCTGTGTTGGTTTATTGTTATATATATGAAATAGTTTTATGCATTTAAAAAAAATAGATTGCTTTGCTGTGTGGTGAATGGATAGGAGAAAAGCAAGAATGAAAATGGAACAAATAAGAGAACATTTTGGTTATCCAGATAGCAGTTCTGGTGCTGTTATGAATGGCTGTAGATTTTATGACTTAAATGGCCTTGTAGATTGTGGCTCCTTTGGTGGAAGGAGAATGGTGTATATTGAAATAACATCTGTAGAGAGTAGAACAGCTTCATCAGGAAAACAACAGGATTTCGGGGAAATAATGATTGCCCATTTGAGATTGGTGAACTTAAAAATCATGGCAATTGTATTTTGCTCAACTTAGTGATTTTTCTCTGATAATGCTTATCTCCCTGGGTTCTGTCATAGAAGCAGCATACAGTTAGGCTTATGTAAACTGGAGAAGGAGAATGAAGACAAGGGTTAATGTGCAACCAACATATGGGTTGTTTCCATTTTTTCAATCTTCATAAAGTATTAATATATGGATATTTTAAATAATATTTGCAAGTTATTCTTGGCATATATCTAAATATAGACCTACTGGGCCAAAGGAAATGATCAGTTTTATGACCTGTGTTATGGACAGATTGCTTTAATATTACTGAATATTAATGCCACTTTATTTGTGGGGCTTTTTTTCTAAAAACCCATTTACTTTGGATTTTATCGGGGTGGGGGGCTGGCTTGTTTTTTAGTTTTAACTTTTTAGTATTTGAATGTTAAATATTGGGTGTAAGGTAGTGATCAAAGCACTTAAGCTCCCTCAAAGATCTTAGGGCTTAAAAGGGGTGACAGAAGGGGTTGGGGAGAGTGGGTGGGGAGGGAGGGAGAAGGGGACTGAGGGTATTATGATTAGTATACATGGTGTGGGGCGGGTCAAGGGGAAGACAGTGTAGCACAGAGAAGACAAGTAGTGACTCTGTGGCATCTAACTACACTAATGGACAGTGACTTCAATGGGGAATGAGGGGGACTTGATAATATGGGTGAATGCAGTAACCACAATGTTTTTCATGTGAAACCTTCATAAAAGTGTATATCAATGATGCCTTAATAAAATAAAAATAAAAAATAAGCAAACAAAAATCATATATCTTGTCAAAGTATTAGGAAGAAAAAAAGCGTAATAGAAATACCAGGAGGTGATTTACTTTAGATTTGGAAAGCCTCTGGAAAGAGATAACTTAATTTGAAATTTAAAGAATTAGAAGAGCTCACCCATTTACAGAATGGCCTGTGCGAAGACCCTGATGCAAGAATGAGGTTAGCATATTTCAGGAGTGTCAAATCAGCCAGTGGAGTTAGGATACAGGTATACTGGTAGGAGGTTAGGGACAAAGGCAAAATCCAGATTATGCAGGGTTTTACAGGAATTGAAATTGTTTTCTAAATAGATTAAGAGACACGATGGAACTGTTTCAAGCAGAGGACTAACATAAATTATCTTTTCGAAAGATCAAAGTGGCTGCCTTGTGGAGAATGGATCAATGATGGCTGGCAAACTTAGAAGTAGAGACCAGTCAGGAAGCTACTGAAGAAGTGCAGCCTAGAGATAATAAATGGCTTAGAATCTTAGCAGGGCTGAAATTGGGACAGGGCTGGAACCAGGGTGAGGCGAGAGAGGCATTCATTTGGGGCACAAAATTTCAGTGAGCAACAAAAGATGCAGTAATCAAGATAAACAGTATTTTTGATATGTCATTTAAAAAATAAAACATGCAAAAAAATCCATGATGAACAAAATATTAAAATATAAGGAGAAGATCTGACCCTAAATTTATATAACCCTGCCTCGCTTCCCTCCCCCTAAATCCTGGCCCTGGTTCCAATAAAACGTTATTTACTAAAATAGGTAGCTGACTCACAGGCTATAGTTTGCTAGTTTGGTGTTTTAAAATCACTCACATGAGAGGAAATACAAATGGTTCATTAATATATACCCTATAACCAAACAGTTCCATTCCTGTGGGTGCACGTGTGTGTGTGTGTGTAAATTTTACACAAGAATGCCAGAAGACTTAATGGCAGCATTAGTTCTAATAGCAAAAGCACTGGAAAAAGCCCACATGTCAATCAACAGTAGAATGGATAAATCAAGTAATTTAATGCAGTATAATACAATACAGCAAAATAAGAATGAATTACAGCTACACATTTCAATTTCAGAGAATGAATTTCAAAAACAAAATACAAGGCAAAGGAAGAAAGTCACAGATGAGTATATAATAGCATGATACATTTTATATAAACTTCAGAATAGGCAGAACTAAATAATATTGCCCTGGGATACATAGAGCTAAAATTACAGAGAAAAACAAGGAACCGGTTTATACAAAATTCAGGACATGGTTATATCCATGGGGAGAAAAAGAGACAACTTCTAAGGAACTGGTGCTGGTGTGTCTTAGTCTAGCTTGTAGACATACAGGTGTTTGTGTTACTATTATTTTAAAAGACACAAATACATTTTGCACTCTCCTTTTTGTGATGTGCTTCACAATGAAAACAATTATATTATTCAGGGACGCACTCATGAAAAAATTGACTTAGTAGGTAAGGTTCCTCCGCTGAAAGAGACTAAGTCTATTTTTGCAGGTTAGTTTTGCCAATCATTCAAGAAATAGATAGTACCTCTTTTATTCAACTCTTCCTATTTAACTTCTTCTCTTGTGGAGGTAAATGCAATATAAATTACCACATTGACAGATTAAAATAGAAAATATATATGATATTTCTAATAGATACAGAAAAAGCTTTCATAAAAACCAGTGCTCAATGATTAAGATATACATTTTGGCAAACTAGAAATAAAAGGGAACCTTCTTAATCCACTAAACCTACAGAATATACAACACTTAGTGGAATTTTAAAAGCATTTTCTTCAAAATATGACAAGGATGTTCACAGCTATGATAGGTGCTATGCAGCATCATACTGGAGGGTCTAGCCAATGAAAGAAGACATAAAAAGGAGACAGATAAAAGAACTAGAAAGAAAGAGAAAAATTCCCATTGTATACAGATACTATGATTGTCAGCAGAGAAAATTCAATAGACTATATGAACGATAAAAACTAAAGAGACTTCAGCAAGGTTGTTGGATACGATATCAACATCCAAAAATCAACAACACTGTATTTGCAATAACGATATGAAACAATCCAAAAAAATGTGCATGACAAAACCATAAGATTTGTTAAGTTTGGGTGATGTTTTTTTAACAGAGTGATTGAGATTTCTGGTTTTTGGTAATAGCTGTAAGAGGATTCTGACAAACCTTTCCCCTTACTGTGCAAACAGGGCAGAGGGACACACACCACTAGCACTGCAGAGGGTAAATGCAAAATAAGACTTAGTGGAGAAATCGTATGGGAGATGCAGCAAAACATTATTCCTTATTATCCACAAACACACTCCCAAAAAGTGGGAGTTTCCAGATGATGGACCACATTCCTATAATGTTTGAACTATGCATAGAGAATGGGAAATGGAGTGCATCTGGACAGTTATGTAACAATGAGACCTCCCCCCCTCAATGTATGATTAGCTATTGCTGCAAAAGGGCCATGTAACATGTAAAATGTAATGACTTTAAAGAACTATCATGTGCTTTCTCTCCTGCAACTGCAGTCAGCTGGGTCTCAGTGTATCTTAACTGGGCTCATCTGGGTGGCTGTGCTTCAAGATGCAAGTCCAGCTGGGGTGGGCTCATCTGCGAGTTAGGGCTCAGGATTTCTTTCATGTGTGTTCATTTTGGGCCCCCCGCCCCCCCAGGCTGAAGGGGCAGCAGCTTCCTAAGGAAAGTTTCTTTCATGGCAAAGGCAGAGATGCAGGAGGGCAACCCCAAATACGCAAGCACATTTGAAGCCTCTCCTTGCACCACATTTGGCAACATCTCAGCAGTCAAAGCAAGTCACACGGCCAAGTTGAACATCAGAAGAGTTGGGAAGTAGACTCTTCTCATGGAAGTTGGGTGGAATGAATATTTGTTGAACAATAATTACCACAATCCTGAAACGGGATGGAAATGAATCGTAGGACCATCTAGATTTGTCTCTCTTCCCTCTACTTCCTGGTTCTTCAGGGCTCATTAGATATGAGTCCCTTTGTCCTTTCACTAAAGACAACTAAAAAGAAGTTGGATAAGAAGCACTAATAGAAGTAACCACAATGTTGCTCAGGTAATTGTATATTAATAATACCAAAATAAAAATAATAAAAACACTAATTGAAAAGCATCAAAGATGTAATAATATAGTAAGCCTTGACCTGGGAAAGAATTAGAGCTTAAAGAGATGAAGCCGTTTCTATCCAAAGGGCAATTGCTCCTGCAAAAAAAGCCTCTGAGTAACAAGGCTGCCTTGGCTGCAAAAAATAAAGGTCTCCCTCCTTGTTAAATATGACAGAGGGCTACTGCTTTTACCTTGAGGCCATTTGCTAATTGGAGCGAAAGAGCAGAAAAGTGGTATGGCTTCATGAACATCTGGTGCTAAAGGAACAAGAGTTGGAGTTCAACACATCGGAAGCTGGAGACCCTCTGCCCTTGACTGGAACCCTGAAATGCCCTACTTCAGAAAGTAAGGGTAGGTATTTTCCAGTGGGGCATCTAGATAACCCAGTCTTGCCCTTGACTGCTAGCACCATTAGGTGCTTGGTTGAAGGAAACAAAATTTCTCTGGGGGAAACCTACATTGTCCTACCTTTTAAATTACTCCTAAGAGTAATGTTTAAAATAGAATGTCTAAGATATAATAAGAGATTATGGACTACACCTCAAGTCAAGACAATGGAGGATTGAACATCAGTTGCTCACCTCAGCAAACTGATCGTTAATGTACCCTTTTTCTCTCTTCCCTGTCTCACTGTCCGCACTTCCAACCTCCTATACCTTTTGGATTTGTCTCCTACCTCACTGCTTACACCCAAGTTCTTACCTCTGGGTCTCTTCTGAAGCACTCGCCACCAGTACAACAGGTAAACAATCAAATGACTCCACCCCAGTCCAGATACAGAACAGTGCCCTCACCTAATAAATGTCCTCATATCCCTTTGTAGTCAATCATCTGTCCTTACCCCCAACATCAAGCAACCTTTGACATGCTTTCTATCACTAGTATTTTTCTTTTTACGTATTTCCATAGAAAATAGAAACTTAACTTAAACTTTCTTCACCTTGTTGATTTCATTGCATGTAAGTTAACAAGATTTATTATATCTGCTTGAAACTGCTGACTTTGTCCAAGAAGGATCCCAGGGAGAATATCATTTGTGTCTACTGCTGGGATTCATATAAGTCTGATGCCTCTGGGAGCCTGACGCATGGCCACCATAGACTGAGAAGTCTACCTGTAGAAGATCCGAAAAGACGTCCTGAGAGAGATGAATCCTCAGGGAAGAACCTGGCATAGCATACAAGATTGTACCAAAGCCTTAGTCATTGGAGGGCCAGGGCATGAGACTGAGTCATGTTTGTTACTCAGATCGGTGCCCCAATTCAGCCCCTCCATAAACTCATATCTGAGTAATGCGGGCACCCAAGTGCAGGTGTATGTACTGGGGACAGGAGGAAATGTGAGCTATGAGTCAATTTTGAAAGAGCACTTTTCCTAAAATCTCTATGTGACATTGGCATATAAACATCATCTCTGTAATCCTCATTAAAGAGCACCTATGCACAAAGGACATATGCCCAGAATTTAGAGGAACTTTGGCACCTTGAAAAATCTAGCATATCTGCCACTCTGATGCACAGAGTGGGAGGAGATGGCAACCAGGGCAAGTGATAGCTTGGTGACCACAATGGGCACCTTCACATGGCCTGGCAGGCAGCAGAATCCTGAGCAATTATTGCTATGGGGGTCCAAGAAGTAGACAATATAGCCCAATGATTAAAAATTTGGACTTGGAAGTTAGGTCTGGAGTGAAACCCCAAGTGTCGTTCCATCCTACCTTAAGGGGATGCCCCAATGTCCCAACTAATGGTGGTTGTCCAGTCTTTAACAATTATTTAACTCATTCAACAAACACTTATTGAAGATCAGCAATGTACCAGGCACCACTGAGGACATGGTAGCAAACAAGGCAAATTAGTTTCTTTTGCTAATGGATAAAGTGCAAGGGCTCTAGTCCCTTTGTGCTCGTTTCACAAGGAATCCCTCAGTCTGCTCATGGTGTCTTAGCATTCTCAAGTTGCAGACCTTTGCCACCTGCCACTAAGTTCCCTTTGAGCAATTAGATTTGGAATCTGCTGCTTTGACCTAAATACTTCCAACAGCTTCCTCTTGATGCCCTGCCCTTCCCCTCTCCTGCACCCAACCAGACTCATCTTTGCAGGGAGAAGAGCATTCAGATAATTATCTTCCTAGAGTCCTGATAACCTCATCAGAAAGCAGGAGAATTATCTAATTCCCAGAGACCAGTGCAGTGTGTACTTTGCCCTGCTTTTTGCTTCTCTGGCCTACGTGAAGTGAAGTCTAGAGCCCAGTACTGAAGGTTATCGCATTTAGAACCCCAGCTCTGTTCCTGCCCTGCTTCCTGTCAGGCTGGAATTACTTGCTCACTTCACGTTCACTGTATCAGTCAAGGTTCTTGAATACAAAGAACAGCAGTAGACCCTGTCTAACATAAATGGAAAATAAATTTATTAAAATGATGTTGGATGACTCACCAAGTTGGCTGGGAAATGGAGAACCAGGCTTAGGAAAACAGACGCCAGGGGCTGGCAGCTGGAGCAGTCTGGTTAAGGAGACAAACGCTGCAGACATTGTGTCCATCACCAATGTTCTGCATGGCTCAGAGTGCTATTGCATCTATTGCATACCGCCACAGGTAACATCTAACACTTCCTCCTTGCAACACTCACTGTGTCCTAGAAAGAACATCTAATCAGAGCCTAGTTCACATGCCTGAGCTTTAGCTTTCCAGAAACTCAGGCAAACCTTGGTGACATATTTATTGATTATACCAGCTTCCCCTGGCTGGTTACCCCCACAAGCTGATTGAGGGTTGAGATGATGCAAAATCATATTTGCAAAGAGGCTTCAGTGGGTTTCATGCTGACCCTATTTGGGACCATCATTGTGTAGCCATCCTTTGGCTGTTGTTATTATTTCTTTTTAATTCAAGACTGACCCTTAGCTCCATTGTAATTCCTTGCCCTTGCTGTCTACCCCTCACTTTACCATGTTTCTCTGCCACACTGTTTAAACCTGTTCATTCTGCTGTGTTTTCATGTCTAAGATTCTTCTCCCAGCCTTAATCATTTCAACCTACAGTCTGTATTCTACATAGCTTTAAGGCCTTTGTATGCTAGAGAAAAATCTGTGCACATGTAGCCGAAGTTATTTTTCTCCATCTCGTTCTGCTATCCAAACACTTTGCTTAATTCTTAAACCATCCTACTCATAGAGTAATTCATTCCAAAAAGAATCCAGTTTTCTTTTGCATGTTGCAAACCTCTAATTTCTACAGCATTTCATTGTTCTTCTGAATTACTAGAGATTTTTTAATTTTTTCCTTTTTTAAAATTTGGAGGTAAGTACCACCCAAAAAGGTTTCAAAGAGCTTTCTTATTCAGTGTTTACCTACTATTATTTTCCCTCTAAAATATTTGTGGCCTGTGTGTTTTGGTATACCATATTCTTTTCAATATTGTTTATAATAGCAAAAAAATAAATGATAAATGTCCAATGATAGTAGACTGGTTAAAGAATTGTATATTCATATAAGGGAATTCTATATACTTATGTAAAGGAATGGTACAGATCTACATATACCGGTATGAAGCCATGCCCATCATGTTCTGGTATGTCAAAAAAGCAGGGAATAGGAATGTGTGTATGGTATATCATTTCTGGAAAAAAAATTTATGTGAAAAATATCCCCAGAAGGCTATACAAGAAACTCTAAAGAAGGAATCTGGTGGCTAGGGAAATAGGTGGGAGGGAGAGATTCTTTTCACTGCAGGCTCAATATGGTACTAAAGTAAAATAAATTATTTCCACTGGAGGAAAAGCCAGGGACAGAGAAAAAAACTAATAATTTATGATTCATCTGGAAGACCTTGAAAAACTACTCTATTTAAAGACTTTTGGTTCATGGCTTAAATATTTTCTGATTTCTCTTCTGAGTTTGACTGCCACAAAAACTTTGGAAACACATGATTTTGGGTTTAATTTTATATCTTTGGAGAGGCTAATCTGCAATTTTTAAGAGTCTGTCTAGAATACAGGGGTTGAATATCTAACTGTATCTTCCCTTCTTTGTTACTCTTTTTCTTGAACAAGTATTAATTGAGCAAATGTAGGGACACCAGGCCCAGTGCTACACACTGAAGTGGCCCATACATTGCAGGTTTCATACTCTGATGAAAATAAAGTGGGAGAAAATATACACTAGATCATGAAACTCTTGCTCCATCGTTGAAGGCACAGTTTTCCATGATTTTCTCTTTCCATGTCCTTGAAATACCAGTAAAGAGACTTAAGAGTTTTAAAAAAAATCCTTGTATGTTCAGGCACTTTTACTTCCAAATTATGCATTTTTTTGTTTCCCAATATTACAGTAGATATCAAATAATTTTTAAGAAACCAGGATCCTGATTACATGGCACAGGCTTTTGTACTTACAAACCAAGTAAGTAATAACAAGAAAATGTCATAGCAGAAGTTTCTGTGTAAATATTTTAAGTATATATATTTTATTTTGTTTCACTATTTTTCACAATTTACTTAGGGTCTGAGGGATTTTAGCAAAATATGTTGCATGTTTGGAAATAAAAATCATTCTTTTAGCCTTTTTTCCCCATGTGGCACTCTACTGACATCTAGCAATGCTACAAATGCTAGTTTTTTAGTTATTTTCCAAAGATTTAGACAGCTAATTCTATCTTGAGACATTGGTAGAGACTAAATAAAAAGCAGAGTAACTGAAACAGAAATGGCACTCCACTAAGCGAAGTTGCAATTTTAATGTTTATCATCTTTCCACCGGAGGAGGCCGGTGAAAAATAACAAACCGAAGCTATCAAGAAGCCACCAGGAAAACTAATTGACCACAAAAGTCTAAGGAACAACAATCCCATATTATATAGTGCAGACAGGTAGATATTTCATTTATTCAAAGATGTGTTCTTTCAGTTGAGCAATTAAAAACATGGACTCTGGAGTCAGACTACTTGGGTTTTAATTTTGACCTTGTAACTTACTACTATTGTGTGACCTTGTTTAAATTACTCAACTGCTCTCTGCCTCGGTTTCCTTACCTGTAAAATGGTTTCTACCTCATAGGGTTACACTTCTGAAATACTTAAACAATACCTTGAATATGGTAAGCACTGCATAAAGGACTTAATAATAAGTGTTACTTGAGAATTAAGTATTATCACTTAATAAAAACTATTATTAACCATGAAAATAGGAGAATATAGTTAATGTTGTATTTGATTTTGGCTAGCTCTCTTCTTTAGCTGTATCTCCTCTTTTATGAGACAGGTGAACATTTTAGAGCATTATGTTTTTCCTGCATCTTTTGCGTTAATCAATGGTGTAACTAAAAACTTTCTCCCCTTTTAAGTCTAGGTGACTTTTCAACTTCTAGAAGCTGGAACCATTGCATGTACATATAATACCAGTATGCCTTATGATGTATTTGGCTTTCCTCTCTGGGAAGAGCACTGAACCTGTGGTCAGAAGACTGAGTGAGGTCTTATGCCTAGCTGTGCCACTTTCTGGGTGGTCTTGGGCAAGTCACTTGTCTGATCTTCAGTTTTCTGATCCGTGCAATTGTAAAAAAATAATTCCTCATTAGCTGTCTTGTTATGAGGACAGATGAGATAATACCCAAAGAAAGGAGGACTTAGTAACCTGTGAAGATCCATTCAATTAGAAACATAACTGATATTACTTATACCTGCAATCTAAAATAGCCAAACTCACAGAAGCAGAGAGAAATGGTTGCCAGGGGCTGGGGGGAGGAAGAACAGGAAGGTAATGGTCAAAGTGTACAAAGTTTCAATTATGCAAGATAAATAAATTTTGGAGATCTACTATATAACATAGTGGCTATAGCTAAGTATTGTATACTTAAAATTTGCTAAGAGGTTAGTTCTTTAGTGTTCTCATCACACACACACATGCAGAAAATAACAATAATAATAATAATAAAGGAGGAGGGAGGAAACGTTAGGAGGAGATAGTTATGTTCATGGCCTTGATGGTGGTGATGGCTTCACGGGTATACATTTATCCCCCAAATCATCAAGTTGCTCATTAAGTATGTACAGCTTTTTCCATATCAGTCGTATCTCAATGAAGTTGTAAAAAAAAAATCAGAAATACAGCCACATGGATTTGTCTTTTATAATATCTAATCCAGTTTTCTGTACAGCTGGCCACTCCCATGGCCTGTTCATGTTGTCCAATAAATCCTAAGCAGTCTGCCACAAAGCTTTAGCTACTTATTCCTAGATCAATCTAGGAAACCTAACTAGGGTTTAAATTAGGAAATTAAATTGTTTTTGTCTTTTTCACCCCATTCTCTTTCTCCTCCCTCTCCTTTACTTCCTGAAAAGCCCTTGATCCACTAATTCAACAAAAGATGAAAAAGTAAGAGAAGTTTTTCTTCTATTCCTTATTTGTATTTCTCTGGTCCTTTACACCCTCCTTTATCACATAGTCACAGTGTATTGTGGTCACATGTTGATATATCTGCTATTCCTTCAACGCTCTTTCTAAGATTTATTTGCTTTTCATGGTGTGGGGTTCTCTATAAATGTTTGTGGGATTGAATTTACCTGAATGGAATGTAATATAATTGAAGCACTTCAGAGCTCAGAGAATATTTCACACACTAAGATCAAGTGATTTACTCAAAAAGAGTTTCAAGGGGGTTAAAAATAGAGATCTGGATCCAGGCAGTTTTGTTCAGAGAATTTTGAGGGGGTAAAATAGCTCTCTCTGGCTGCAGGCTAAGGTCCTTGTTATGAGAAAAATGCAAAAATGAAGAATTGCAAAACACCACCAAGGAAATGTCAGGGTATTTTTGAGCCATTGGCAGGGATATGGTTCTGTCTGGAATATATACTTCCCTGCCTTTGCTCATATCTCTAGTCTTAGTCATGGCTTAACCCAGTAACACATAATAAATAAACAAAATTTATAGAAATCTTTTTCTAAATCCTGATCCCTTGAAAGTATGACCTGGCAATTTTTTCCCCCATCAATAATTCTGAAGTCAACATGGTATATAAATATGTAAACTGCATGTCCTGGTTTTTCCACCACAGTTTTGATTTAAAATAGTACCTCTCAGTGTCAGGCTTGTCTCACTTTTGTTTGTATTTCTGGAGGTCCTGTAATAAAAATAGCTTATCTGTATGAGAAAACTACTATATAAAATTATTTTTAAGGGATTATGCTGTATTCAATTATATTTTTAAATATGGGGTAGGAAGAATATTTGGACCCCTAAAGAAATTCATTTGATTAGTTTTCCAAACTTCACCAGCATAAAAAATGCAAGTTAAAATTAGATACCATTTTTCAAAAACTTGCTAAAAACATATATTTAAAAATTATAATATTTAGTGTTGGTGAAGGTTGGAGAATCAGGTACATTCTCTGGCAGGAATGTAAAATCTAAAACAATTTTGCAATATCTATTTAAAGTATTTAAAAATTCATGCATATTAAACGTAATGTTACTTCTAGGAAAACTTTCTAAAGACAAAGACTTGTACATAACAATGTTCACTGAAGTATTTATAATAATAAAATATTAGAAGAAATCTAATTATTCAGTATTAGGAACTCAGCTACATAAATTTAGGACTGTATATCCATGCAATGGATTAATATGCTAACTTTTGAATTTTTAGCACATAAATGTTCTCTCCAAGTGAAATAAGGCTGAAAATGGTGATTTTGAAGAATATTAATTAGGAAGATAACATCCATGATGTTCTTATGAAGAATATAAGAAATAAAAGTAAATGTTTACCATTAATAGCTTATATTAATATTGGTGTGCCCAACTAGAATTCATTCAATATCTCTGACTATGGGATTATGGCTAACTTCAGTTTTTATTCTTTGCACCATCCTTTGTTTTCTAAATGCTCTATAGGGAACATGTTATTGTCATAATCAGAAAAAATAACTTAATTTGGAGGTTTAGTGAACATCAACATAGATAAAAATAAAATTTCATGTGTAGCTAGATGGGATAAGTGAGAGAGTCAGGTAAGGTTTGTCAAAGAAATTCTTGTTTGTGGAGATCATCATTCTGCAGACTAGGAGTGAGAGCTCAGCTTGGCCAGTTGTAATCTAGAGAATATTTAAGGGCCGAGACCTCAGCCAAGATTATGGAAGAATTAGGTTTGAACACACTTAAAAAAACTGAAATCCTCTGTCTAATAGGAGAAATGGTTAGAGAAGAGAACGCCCAAGGGTTTAAGGAGGATGTTAATGAAAGCTGTGGCTCTTAAGTCACTCAGTGAGGCAGAACAAAGTCTCCTGGAAAGATCAGCCAGCTTTCCAGGCAGCTCCCCACCTCTGCCCAGCAAGGTAGAAATTAACTAAGTAACTAGTTGTTCTTATTTTCATTTATTTATTTATTTATCTAAGATATTAAGCACCTCCTAAGTGCCAGGCATTGTACAAGGTCCAGGCAGTATATTGAAGAATGATACACCAGGAACATACTTGTAGTTGAACAAGTCAGGTTGATTAACTTGTTGCTTTGAAGGAGAACACACACGGTGCAGAATTGTGGGGTGTTTCAGTAAGAGGTGTTAGGACTTAAAGGATTTGGGTTTTGGTTAGGTAATTTTGGGGAGGGTTCAAGGAAACAAGTTTGGTCTGTATTAGGTGCTTTCAGGAAAAGGGAGTATTTCTATGATTGGTCATACCAGTGTATCTTGTCGACAGGGAAGGCATAGAGTAAGGCTAACATTGTAATTGGTTAAGGAAGTGGCAGTCACTCCTGGTGCCTGGAGGGAGGTATATTTGATATCTTGTAGCTTGGACAATGTTGATCTTTTCTCTCTGCTCAGATGTGATTAGGAGTATCTTGTTTTGGTCTTGCTTCATCATGGTCACAGAGTGCCCTTGTCTGATGTTGATGTTATAAGACATTGTTTTTATTCAATGGGAAAACATCAAGACTTAGCTATGAGGGCTGGGCCACCTCATAGCAACACCAAGGCCTAAGGGATTACCTCAGGCCAGGTCCTGGATATCGGGAGATTATTTTCCTCTTTCCCACAAGTTAATAAGTAAATGTAGAAATTCAAATTACGCTAAGTGCTATAAAAATGAAGAGGATGCAATGACAAAGGATCAAGGGTAAGGTGGAACCCATTTGTATCCTTGCAGGTTGGTTGAAGAAAACATCTCTTGGGAAGTAGTGTTCCAGTCAAGAGCAGAAGCACATTACATTTGCCGATATACGAGTGGATCCTGGATCATGATGTAAAATATATTTATTATTGTGGATTGCCATTAAAAAAAACTGAAAACCACTGCATGATAAAGATATTAACATGGGTAGAGAAAGAGAAGAGATTGCATGTAGATCATACAAGTCCTTATAGACAATGAATTTCTGTTTTAAGTATGAGGTTGGTCAACATAAAATCATTTATTTTCATTTTTGACCAGTGCTTTCACTTGGTTCAACTTAACACAATGAAACAGTAAGGGTTTTAGGCAGGGGAGTGCCATGACTGGATTTTTGTTGTAAAAATATCCCTCTGGTTGCTAGGTAGAGGATAGATGGCAGACAGGTGTGAGAACAGGGGAACAATCAGTAAGGATGTGATTGCTTTGAAATAATACTGTTTTGCTACCAATCGTCATATTGGTTGACTTAGAAATCTGTTTTGCTAATTACCCAGTGGAATGCGGGCAGGAGGAAACTGACTCAAGCTAAAAAAATTATAAGAGATTGATAATAGCAAAATCAGAACGCCAATTTCATTCACAATCAGAAATAAAACTGTCGAACAACTTAATTCTTGCATTTACTGATTAATGCCATCTCTTTACATGGGGAGCTGAATTCAGATCAATAGGTTATTTGATGGGATTGCAATAAATCAGAGTAAGGGAAGTTAGTGAGAGCCGCTGTTAGCAAACTTTGCTGGCATGACCCCTACGTGGAAATACATGAAGACCTAGTTTATACTGCACAAAATACAACTGAAACAAAAGTTTTACAAATCAGACCATACCTTTATTACTCATGAGACACTGATGTTTTCTGTTATATTCAATTTTCTATTTTTTTTCCCATTAAAAAATTTTGAGTAATAGGCCTGACAAATTGATTTCAAGATCTACTAAGGGGTCACAACTTGAAAACCACTGAGTCAGTTCAGCTTAGTGCTAGTTGGCATCACGCTGTGATAGTCTAGGTTGGGATGATGCCTGAACAGCAGCGCTCAGACTCGTGGAGGCTGCAGGCTGCCCTCAATGGTAACCTCCTGGCTTTCACGTTTCAGAGCCTTGGGCCGTCTCCCCAGGCTCTATATCCTCTTCTGTCCAGAACTTCCTGGGGCCTTCCCTTGCAACAGTTTTGTGAGCTCAGAGTTAGTTGCCCACCTAGCTCAAGCCCTAGGGATGGACAGCACCTCCCTTGAACTGCTTCCATTCTCAACCTGGGCTTTTTTTACATTTTTGAGCAGCATGGCTCTTCCACTCTGGATGGGACAGAAGCAGAGAATGGGCCACCCACACAGCTAGCCAGCCATCTCCCCACAGCGTAACTGGGCTTCCCAGCTCCATATTTCAGAGTCAGCAAATAGGTGTTATACATAAGGATGCAGCTCCACCTACAGCAAAAGTTCAGGACTGATTAGACCCTTGGGTTGCAGCTGAAATAAACCTGGCTGAAGACTCTAAAGTCAGTCATGATTCAAAATCTGCAGGGGTCAGAAGGCCAGCAGCAGCCCCTGCAAGTGGGGTTTTACCTGGAGAGTTACCAGTTGCTGCTGATTCAAGTTTCCAACCAACAGCTTAACAGGCTTCTCAGAGCTCCATTAGGTCACCCACCCACCCCTGAGGAGGTTGGGGTGGGGCGATGCTGAGTGGAGTTAGAGGTCAAGAAAGCCAAGGTAGCCTGCTGTGGGGTGACCCCTTAGGGAGACCCAGATTGAGATGTTGCCATTCCAACCTCCTTTGGTTAGCCCTAAGTAGAAATGTTGTCCTGCATAATTGAAAGTAGTACTACCTCCCGTGTCTACCTTGAGGTCCTAGACTGGTCCTGGTTATTGAAAGGATCCTTGTACTTTTCTCCAGCTGCATGTCTCTGAGACAGGATAATCAGCACTACAAAAAGGGAGGCAAACATTTTGTTAAGCTGTTCCTAATAAGATAGTCGAACTGAGGGTTAGCTGTGAGAGAAGGGTAGTCTCTGCTCTCACACTCTTTAGTAAGATAGTAACAATTTGCCCCATAATTAATTTGAAACTGAAATTAGTGATTATAAACTAAAATAGTGATTACACTCTTTCTACAAAATGGTCATTTGCAAGAAATCCTGTCTTGGTGCATTCATGCTAATGTAACAAAATGCCATAGACTGAGTGGCTTTAAACAGCTGCAATTATTTCTCACAGTTTTGGAGGCTGCAAGTCCAACATCAAGGTGTCAGCATGGTCAGGACAAGGCCCTCTTCCTGGCTGCATACTTCTCGTATCCTCATTTGGTGGAAGGTGTGAGCTAGCTCTCTGGTGCTTCTTTTATAAGGGTGTTAATTTCATTGATGAGGGCTTTGCCCTCAATACTCAACCATCACCTGAGAGCTCCACCTCCTGATACCATCACATCGGGGATTAGGATTTCAATATATGAATGAGGGAAAGAAACATTACAATCATAGCAAATCCTAAGAGACAGAGTACAAATGCATTATAGAAATTTGGAAGACCAAGTCCAATTCAGAGACAGAGACACCCATCTCATCAAGAGGTTGCTGATTGAATTAAATCTGGAAAAAATGAAAAGCAAAACAAAAGAAAAATCTGTTAACAGAAATAGTGGTCTGTCTTCTTGGGAAAAGGGGAGCAAAAGATCCAGATTTGTGACTGCCAGTGTCCTGAGGAGAGAGGGCCTGGACCAGACTATCTAGAGGTTTCTACTGGCTTAGTAATACCTCTGGGTAAACTCACTAGAATTCTCTTTTGCCATTTATTCTCCTTATAAAATAGAATTAGTAAGAGTCATTCCCTCTATAATTGAAAAGAAACTGATAAAACTGAATTTTTAAAGCCCACTTTGTCATGATGTATTACTTCTTCAATAAATTGCTGAATTGTTTTTAGTGTTGTTCTTATTAAGGATTGTGGCCTCCACCTTACAAGTAATATTGGTCTGTAGTTTTCTTGTAGTGTCTTTGACATTTTCAGGTTAATGATGGCCTCATAAAATTAACTGGCAAGTGGTTACGCCTCTCTTTTGTCTAAGAGTTTGTGTAGATTGGTATCATTTCTTAAACATTTGTTCACATTCATCAAGTAAGCCACTGAGGCTTTGAGTTTTCTTGTTCTTCATTATAAATTCTATTTCAGTAACAGATATAAAGCTATTTTGGCTTTCTCTTTTGGAAATTTTTATCCTGTGGCGAAATTGATAATTTCACCTAAGTCGTCAAATGTATGGGCATGAAGTTGTTCATAATATTCCCTTTCTACCTTTTAAATGTCTGTAGCATCTGAAGTGATGTTTCCTCTCTTTCTTGATAGTGGCAATTTGTGATTTTCTCCTTTTTTTCTCTAGATCAATCAATGATTTATCATTGTTTTTTTTTTCAAAGAACAGTTGGTTTCATTGGCTTTTTTTTTTGGCTTTTTCTTTTTCCCTTATCTATTTGATTGATTTCCATTTATTTGTTTTCTTCTTCCACATACATTTAATTTGCTTTTGCTTTGCTCTTCCAGGATGCTTAATTTTCACTCAGTTTAAAATATTTTCTAACTTGCTTGTTTGTGATTTTTTTCCTGGTCCTTTCAACAGTTCTTTCTCTTTCAATCTAACTCTGCTTTACACCAGCTTTTTTCTTTTTGTACATTTATTCATTAAATAATTATTTGTTGATCACCTGCTCTGGGGTAGTAGGGACTATTCTAGGTACT
Organism: Smutsia gigantea; assembly: GCA_032199065.1. Lineage (NCBI taxonomy): Eukaryota > Metazoa > Chordata > Mammalia > Pholidota > Manidae > Smutsia > Smutsia gigantea. Next base: position 31,573 of record JAVSCE010000870.1, on the reverse strand, counting down.
TGAGAGACATGAGCGAATAAAAGAAATATCCCTGCCTACACGGACCATACTTCTAGTGTGGGTTACAGTTTTATGATTCACTCTATTTATTCCTAATGAAAGATTCTCTTCTTTTTGAAGTCTTGACGTCCTAGTTCCTTTTTTTATCTCCACTATGATTTTATAGTACTTATTTGCAACTATGAGATGACACCAGTGACTTTTACTTTAAAAAAATACTTAATACCTCATATTTATACCTGAACAGTTGATTCAAACCACCTGTCTACATACATTTCCTAAGTTTATAATCATCTCTTCAAGAGAGATAGTGTTTCTTGGGACATGGGTTGTCCACTGTCTTATTTATGCCATTTTTTTTTATCTGAAGGCAGGAAGATGGACTGGATTTTCATAAGCATCTCCTGGCTTTAGGATTCAGTCATCACCAAGGTTTCCTAACATTGCCAACCAAAACCAAATCACTGAGGTTATCTCGAAGGGCTGGGATTAAACAGATTTTAATTTTCTTTTTTATATTTTCACTGTTTGAAAAATGATCAAAGGAGCGTTTCCAATGACCTTGAACATAATTAACAACTTCTCCTGATCACTTATGGAATGATCCTCATTTCTTAAATAATAACATTTAAAAACAAGCAAAAAAATATAAAATGAAACCAAAAATAAGTACCTGGGTAGGGATTAATCCAGAATATAATCCAGAATATATAAAGAACTAAACTCAACCACATAAAAATAATCAGATTAAAAAAAGACTTGATAGACATTTCTCCAAGAAGATTTATACAAATGTCCAATAAGCACATGAAAAGATGCTCAACATCGCTAATCATTAAAGAAATGCAAATCAAAACCACAATGACATACTGCTCTGTACCCATTAGAATGTCTATTAAAAAAATCAGAAAATAACAAGTGTTGGTGAGGTTGTGGAGAAATCAGAACCCTGTGGAAATGGAATGGTGATTTGTCAAAAAACAACACAGAACTGCCATATGATCCAGCAATTCCACTTCTGGATGTATTCTCAGAATTGAACGTAGGGACTCAAAAAGATATTTGTACACCCATGTTCCTAGTAGCATTATTCACAATGTCAAAAGGTGGAAGCAACCCAAGTGTCCAATCAACAGAGGAATGGATAAACAAAATGTGGTCTATACAGACAATGAGCTATTATGCAGCTTTAAAAAGGAAGGAAATTCTGACACATGCTGCAGTATGGATAAACCTTGACATTGTACTAAGTGAAAATAAGGCAGTCAAGAGAGAACAAATATTATATGATTCCACTTATATAAGAAACTTAGAGTAGTCAAATTTTCATAGACTCAGGAAGTAGAATGGTGGTTGCCCAGGGAATGGGGAAGAGGAGAATAGGGAGTTGTTTAATGGGTACCAAGATCAGTTGGGGAAGGTGAAAAAGTTTTGGAGATGGATGGTGGTGATGCCTGCAGAACAGTGTGAATGTACTTAATGCCACAGAACTTAAATGGTACACAGAATGTACACTTAAAAATGGTTAATTTTAGGTCATGTATATTTTACCACAATAAGAAAAGTGAGTACCCAGCCTTGCTCTAGCTACTATACACATGTAATTTTAGAAACCAAGATGCAACACTACCTCTCATGTGCTTAATAAATGTGCAATTTAAAGTGTGTAAGGTTGTGCAACATGATTAGCACTGCCATGGGAGCCTCATTCATAGAATTGGTTGTTGCTATACTACTATTGGTCCTGCATTAATATACCTTTATCAGGTGCCCTTGTTCAATGGCTCCTTTTTCCTTTCTTTAATCCCCAAATTTTATCCTTATTCTTCGGTCTGGTTTTCCTATTACTACAGTATAATAGCTCCTAGTGTTTTATGTTAAATCAGGTTGTTATTTCACTGAATTTCACAGCAATCCAAGGAAAGTATTCTTTCTATTTTTAATAGATGAGGAAACTCAGGCTCAGAGAGGTTGAGTAACTTGTTCACTATCACACACAGTAAGTCACTGGCAAAGTAAATATTTAGATTCAGGGCAACCTGTCTTCAAAGTCTCTTCAACTCCATCAGCATGCTAAACCTTACACTGTTTATCATTCTCTTTCCAAAAGCTCAACTCTTCCATGAAATGGGAAGTGAAGATACAAAACACACATCACTGAAGAACAGCCCGAAGCCAAATTGAAGCAGAGAAATGATGTAACAGCTTCATGATAATCTGGAATCTATCTTAAAATGTCCTTTTTCTGATTTATTTATTTATTTTTGCCCTTGTTTGCACTGGGACATATTTCCGATTGTGCTTTGTTTCTGAGTTTCCATCATGCCCTGAATCGTGCAGTAATTTATTTCAGTTCATGCTTTCTTGTTTCTCATACATAGTCTCACTTGGAGTGTTCTTCCAACACTCACAGGGTCTGCTTCTTCAGGCACTCCCCACTCTCCTTCACACACTCCTGCCCAAGACTGGAGCCCAATATTCATGCTGATTCCCAGAGTATAAGCCAGACTCTTTTTGATGAGATAAACTGACTTTTACACTACTCTACTACTCATTTTCCTGTTTTCTGTCATGCACTGTTGCGACATATGCCTCTGTCAAGACCGAAGGCCCCACACGTATCTGTAGGAAACCCCTCAAGGGGATTCAACCAGCTAGTTCCTTAGCTGGAGCTCTGGTGCTTCTCATAAAAGGGAATATGGATTACCCTATCCACTCATGTCTGTATTAAGAGTTCATGCATCAGGAAAAGAGAGACCCAGCCTTCTTACTTGAAAGTTTCTATGCACTTGCGAGAGAGATGATGGTTTATGAAGTCATCTCCAAGGAGTCCACAGACTACCTATGGTTAGACAATGGGTAGAAGAGCATAGCTTGACCTTTCCTCACCCTTACACATTCAACAGATGTTTATTTGGCCCCTGTTGGTACCTCTACTCTTCAATGTGGAGCTTTCAGTCCAAAGGGTCAGACAGACAAAGTTGTGGGAAATTCTAATACGTTATGGGAGAGCATAGGAGGGCATTTAATCCAGCCTTAGGTAAAAGTGTGTTGAGGGGAGGTGATTCCTGAGAGGAGTAACCATATTGAAGAGGCTAAATGTATTCTAGGAAGAGAAGAAAGTGTCAATAAAGATTCAGAGGGAAGGAAGATGTGATACTGTAGCCAGAGGGAAGACCTCATAAAGAATAGGACTGTACTGGTAAAGGGTCTTGGGAAGCTGGAGGGGCTGAGAATGTGTATCTAAGTAGCTGCTAGTCACTAAAGAAGAGCCTGAGGGAGTAAGATGTAAGTTAAACTGATGAGGCCTGAAGAGGCCAGATCTTGAAGAGCCTTGTATGTCGTTCTCAGAAGTGGATTTCCCCTCAGGACAGTGACAAGAATGTGAAGAGTTTTAGGAAGAGGATGAAGTGATCTCTCTGGTAACAGTTTGGAAGGTGAATTGGAAATAAGAGAGGCTGAAAGTTGGAGATCAGTTAGGAGGCTGTTGCAATAATCCAGTCTATGAAGGAAAGCTGTTCCACAGGACCCATTGGCTGCACTGTGGTTCTGGGTCTCTAGGGAAAAATTTAGGGCCAATCTTCCTACTTCACCTAAGACGTCCACTACTTCAAGGCCAACGGTTCTGCAACTGCAAACCCATAGCTGGCCATGGATGGGGGTCAACACATAATGATGAATCTGTCAAGCCTGGGGTGCTCCACTGGGTAGGATATGGAAAATCACAGAGTTTAAAACTCATCTGAATTTCTCAGCCATGTCCAGAGTAGTTGTTGCTGCTCTGTAAACACTAAACCTCAGACTTTGTTACTTTTTCATCGGTCTGTTCCCTCTCTCCCTGACCCCCTAGGCTTTCATGACCTTATAAAATTCTTTCTTCTGTCCATTCAAGTGCTACCTCCTTCATGTAATTTTATCTAGTTGTCGTTTCCTAGACTCCAAATAAGAAACAACTGTCTTTATTGTAAGATCTCAGAGCACTTTGTGCATCCAGCTAAAGCTCAACTGATGGGAGCCATGAGGAAAAGTAAAAATAATGGGCCATTTGGACTGGGGTGGAGTCTTGTCCCTCACCCCAGGAAAATCCAAATTGTTTCATTGCTGAGTGCTTCCATGTTTGCAGTGCACTCTTAAAAACTTGATTAAACTAGTCCCAAGTAATTGACTATGTCTCCATTTAGCACTTATTTTGCCTTAGAAATAGTTTACTTTAACAAATTCTCAGTATAGCACTATGGGTCAGGTACATTCTAGGCACTTTACAAATAAGTCTCTTAACAGCTCTACAATGTAGTTACTAATATTATCCCCATTTAGATGGTGTGAAAACTGAACCACTGAGGAGGGTTTCACAGCTAAACAGTGATGGACTTAGAACTTGAATCCAGGAAGCCTGCCTCCAGGGTCTATGTTCTTAACAACAATTATATGTGACCTCTCCCTCTCTCTCTTTCTCTTTCTCTCTTTCTTCCAGTAGATTGTGGAAGCACCAAGCTCTCCAAATTGTTTTTTTTCTGAGTTGTAACTGCAAGCCAGAGATGTGGAAGGATCAGAGAATGAAATAAAAATACATAGTTGTTGGTCTCCAAGGGTAAATTAGTTGTTTATTGAACATACCAAACCACAAAGCTGTAGCTTCAAACAAAAACTGTTTACTTGCTCACAATTCTGCAATCTGTGCTGGCTCACTTACCCATTTGCAGTCAACCGGTGTGGTTCAGCTAAGACTGGAGGAAGCGAGATGGCCTTACTCACATCTGGCATCTCAGCTGGGATAGCTCAAACAGTTGGAGGCTGGCCAGCCTTCCCTTCTCATGGTCTTTCATCCTAAAGGAGGCTAGTTCAGGTTTCCTTACAGGGTGTCTCAGGGCAGCAAAAGAACAAAGTGGAAGCAGCCCAAGGCCTCTTAAACCTTAGGCTTAGAACTTGCCCAGCTTCACTTCCACTGCATTTTTATTTTTTGGCTCAAGCAAGTCATAAGGCCCCTCAAGATTCAGTGTGACAGAGGATTATACACTGGGTTGAATTTAGAGATATGTGATTCATTGGGGGCCTTTTAATAACAGTCTGCCACAAGGAGTAACAGTTTTAGTGGAGAGATAATCATCATAGCACTTAGGGTTATAATTGAGGTGGGTAAAAGTGGAATAGGGAAAAAGATCTTGATTGGTTGGGGGAGATGAAGGATAGCATCACGGAGGCAGCATTAACACAGGCCCTCAGACTTGGGAGATGGAATCTGTTTGGGAGGTTAGCTTAGTGGGTGGTCAGCAGGGGAAGGTGGAAGGGAAGGAGGATCTTCCAGATAGATAGAACAGGTGCAGAGACATTCAGATATGGTACAAGAAGGCATGTGGTACTTGGTGAATAGCAAATGGTTCAGAACAATTAGAAAAAAGGGCACTTGAAGAATGGGGATGAGGTGGTTGAAGAAGGAGATTGAACCACATCAGGAAGTACATGAGTGCTTCAGTTGAAGTTGTCAAATAGTACCCTTAGGGAATAGGTCATTGAGGAATTTTGATCAGGGCAAGTACATGATTTCATTTGTGCATTTGAAAATCATTTGGGAGTCCACTAGAGGGGGATGAGGTAGAAATCAGGAAGATCAGTGAGCAGGCTATTGCAAAATACAAGTATAAGAAGCTGAGACTTGAAGAGAACAATGGCATAGGATAAAGAGTAGAGAGAGAGGTCCAGCAATATTTAGGAGGCAGAATGAATAGGATTAAGCATTTAAAGGGATACTATAGAATGACTCTCAGGTTTCTGACTTCAGCAACTGAATGGATACAGGTGACAGAGTTTTGAGAGAAAAGTGCTAATTTAAGTCAGATTAATCAATTAATTGATTTTGGGATGCCTGTGTGACAGTCAATAAAGATGAGAATTAGACAAGTTGGATACGCACATATGAAGCTCAGGAGAGAGGACTGGACTAGAGTAACAAATACAGAATTCATCAGCAAACAGGTGGTGATAGAAGCCATAAGATTTCCCAGAGGAAGCACGTAGAAGGAAAATGACAGACTAGGGGATGATCAAAAGGGAAAGGCTACATTTAATGTGTGAGAGGAGGAAGAGAAGTCCATGCAGAAAACTTAAAAAGAAGAACTAGAAACATTTAATGTGTGAGAGGAGGAAGAGAAGTCCATGCAGAAAACTTAAAAAGAAGAACTAGAAACATTTAATGTGTGAGAGGAGGAAGAGAAGTCCATGCATAAAACTTAAAAAGAAGAAAAACATGTATTCTTCAATGTGACCATACTTAGAGGAGTTTTAGAGGAGTAATAATGGCGATATCCCAGTCGCTATGGATCGAGGAAATCTGTGCGAGAATACTTGTAAGTGTAATAATGGGTGAGTTGCAGGAAGTTAGAGTTCTATCATAGAAACCAAAGTGATCTATGGAGAGAAAAGTGTGTGGGCTTAAAGAGTGTGTGTATAGGGGAAGGCTTTAATAGTTGTGCTGAGAAAGAAAATCTTTGAATGCCACTTTTTGCTAAATTTCTGCTCAATATTCTCTCTTTCATGCTCAACTTCTGGTAAAAGCTCTTTGCCTTTTCATTCTTTCTTCCCCTTCACTCTTCAAAACCACTTTCACTGTAGTCTGGCATTTGTCCTTATATAACAATGACTTTCAAAAAAAATCAAGTGACTTTTGTGTTCCAGCTAATGTACATTGTGTCACTCAATATCATTTTTTCAAAAGAATGAATATGCCTAGTATTCTTTTTTTTTTAGGCTTTACATTTATTTTTTTTTCTTTAAAAATTTTATTAAGGTATTATTGATATACACTCTTATGAAGGTTTCACATGAAAAAACAATGTGGTTACTACATTTACCCATATTATCAAGTCCCCATCCATACCCCAATGCAGTCACTGTCCTTCAGTGCAGTAAGATGCCACAGATTCACTATTTGCTGTCTCTGTGCTATACTGTTTTCCCGGTGACTCCCCCACACCAGGTGTACTAAACATAATACCCTTCAATCCCCTTCTCCCTCCCTCCCCACCCACCCTCCCACACCCCTCCCATTTGGTAACCACTAGTTCCTTCTTGGAGTCTCTGAGTCTTCTGCTATTTTGTTCCTTCAGTTTTGCTTCATCGTTATACTCCATAAATGGGGGAAATCATTTGGCACTTGTCTTTCTCCGCCTGGCTTATTTCAATGAACATAATACCCTCCAGCTCCATCCATGTTGTTGCAAATGGTCGGATTTGTTTCTTTCTTATGGCTGAATAGTATTCCATTGTGTATATGTACCACCTCTTCTTTATCCATTCATCTACTGATGGACACTTAAGTTGCTTCCATATCTTGGCTATTGTAAAAAGTGATGCGATAAACATAGGGGTGCATATATCTTTTTGAATCTGAGAAGTTGTATTCTTTGGGTAAATTCCAAGGAGTGGGATTCCTGGGTCAAATGGTATTTCTATTTTTAGTTTTTTGAGGATCCTCCATATTGCTTTCCACAATGGTTGAACTAGCTTACATTCCCACCAGCAGTGTAGGAGAGTTCCCCTTTCTCCTCATCCTCGCCAGCATTTGTTGTTCTTAGTCTTTTGGATGCTGTATGCCTGGTATTCTTAACAACATACTCTATGGTTTTGTTTAGATGATTTAATTTTGATTCCCAACAGTGAAATGGGAATATAAACTCAATTTCCTTCCAACCTCAGTGGAATGTTAGAGTCGATAAAGTGAGATTGTAAGGCACATGGAATATCTCTGAGAATAGTAGCTATAATTTATAATTTCCCTAACAGGATTGTTTCAGGGATTAAATTAGATAATTTAATAATGATTATTATTACTGTTCATAATAAGATAATGTAACATTCTTAATAAATAGCTGGCATATGATAATAAATGGTAGAACTATATTTGTTTGAAAATTAGCACACTAAAATTTAGCAAAAGGAAAAAAGAAGGCCCAGCTATTTGGGGGTGCTTAGGTAGAAAAATATTTGTTGTTTATAAAATGATATATGTGGATTCAAAATGATCTCCCATCTTGGAGGTGAAGTACAAGAATTGGCTATGCTATTAAAGTTGGGCATGCATTATTCTCATTTTGTATACATTTGAAAATTTCATATGAAAGTTTGCCTTACTGCACTTCGGTTTGTTTCACTCAATGCAACTATGCTGATGCAATGCGCGTGGTATCTTGAAATGTGATAAAAACTTAGTTTGTAACCGATCAAAATCAATAAATGTCTTTTTGAGGTTTAGGTACCTTACCACTCCACTCCTCAGTGTAAGGCAGTAATGCAAAGAAGATTTAATTTGAAATGGAGATGACGATTTGAATTTAAGGTTATAATGTCATGAAAGGGCGTCATTTTTATAACTTGTCTTATACATTTTTCTGTCTGTCCCACTTGACCAATTTTTTACCATTAGAAACTACACGTCCCAGGATGGACTGCACGATTAACGTCAAGTCGAGGACCTCAATTCTCTGAACTGGTTGCCCTCTCCTCATTTGAACGAAAATGGATGTCGGTGACCCAGAGCCGACTTTGGAGTCTTTGAATGTCTGGGTCGGGAAGCGTGCCGTCCCGAAGGGACACCGTGGTGCCTTTCTGTTCAGGCATCGGCTCGGGCAGCCTCGCCTTCTCTGGGGCCTCCGTGCGGCAGGAGCGCTCCGTTAGTACGACTCCAAGATGGCGACGCTGTTGGCGGTAAATTCGGGTAAGGGCGGACGGGATAGAAGGGAAACGAGGGCAGGGATATGATCTGTCCTTCGGGAAGAGTTCCGGGCCGTGAAGTTCCTCGGGGCCTTAGGCCCCCAGTTGTGCATGATGCCCGGTTTTCCCTAGCTCTGGGCTTAGAGTCCCACCCCTCCCCAGTTTGAATGGCGTGCGTCGGCTTGGCGGCTTTTGCCCTCGAGATGTTTGAGGATCAAAGCAGGGTTTGGTCCCCTGGAACCTGTCTGCAGTCTCGCGTAGCCCATGGTTGAGTCCGGTCCCTCTGATTCCTCATCCCATAGTGTGTCCGCAGCGCGAATTTCGCCAAGAATTGTGTCTCCGGCAATGAGGTCAGAGGACGCAAGATAATTTTCAGCCACAAGCTGAGGCTGAAAACTCGCACCCCACCGTAGGCACCCGGGCCCCCTTGGAGGTTGGGCGGTCTTGCGGGAAGCGAGCATCCTCAATTATGAATCCTGCAATGCCGAAGGTGGCGGGAAGGGGGTGCCATGGCCTCAGTGGGTGACTCTTAGCTCTGGGGGTGTGGCCTGTGATTGGATGCTCCGGGACCTTTGGAGCGGTAGCTCTTGGTAAAGGGGTAGAATCTAGACAACAGTAAAGGAACGCTGGAAGATTTGGGGTGGGTCCTCGTTTAACGATTCTCAGCTTGGGACGGTATGGTCTCCCGAGGGTATTTTAAAGAGTGGGTGCATTTCGATTGCTACAATTCCTCGGATGCACGGCTGGTGGCCCAGTGTGCGGGGCAAGGATGTCAAAAAGTATGAACGAGGCCGAGAGGTCCTGAAAACCATTTCCTGCTCAAAAAGTGAGTTCCTCTATTGGGACACGTTTAGTCTTTTTTTTTTAATAATTTATTTTGGTATCATTAATCTACAATTACATGTGCAATATTATGGTTATTAAACTACCCCCTTCATCAGGTCCCCCCCACCAACCCCATTACCGTCACTGTCCATCAGCATAGTGAGATGCTATAGAATCACTACTTGTCTTTTCTGATTTGTACAGCCCTCCCTGTGCCCCCCCAGCATTACCTCTGCTAATCGTAATGTCCCTTTTTCCCCCCTTATCCCTCCCTTCCCACCCATCTTCCCCAGTCCCTTTCCCTTTGGTAACTATTAGTCCGTTCTTGGGTTCTGTGAGTCTGCTGCTGTTTTGTTCCTTCAGTTTTTTTCTTTGTTTTTATACTCCACCTATGAGTGAAATCATTTGATACTTGTCTTTTTCCACTTGGCTTATTTCACTGAGCATAATACCCTCTAGCTCCATCCATGTTGTTGCAAAAGATAGGATTTGTTTTCTTCTTATGAATAATATTCCACTGACACATTTAATCTTGTGGGTACAATTAAGAGCATTCTGGTAAATGCTTGTAGAGAATCTCACCCAAAGGGACTTTCCTGGGCTCCTTTTGTACTTGCATTATCTCGTTTAATCTCCTTTATACACCAGTGGGATAGCTGCTATTAAACACCCCATTTTGCAGATTTAGAAATAAAGGTTTAGAGTGGTTAAGCAATTTTCCCAAGGTTATACAGCTAATGATTCTAAACCAGTCTTAGGTGCTTAACTACTACATGCTACTACTTACGCATAACCAAATTCATTTTATTACATCAAATTTTGTATACTGAATGCTGGTAATGAAGTTACTTCCTTAATATTGTTGTCCACCGTCCCACCCAGATATAAACTTAAAAGTAAGGCTTGCTGTTGTACATGTGATTATATACATTGCTTTAGTATATACACATCCCAGGTTACTATCATTAAAGCACTGAAGGAAAAATGAAAAGAAATTGTCAACAGCTGCAGAGTATATATTATACAATAAGGCCTTGTGGCAGGAATGTTTAATTGGCAACTTAGGAAACATTTTTAAAAGCTGAGTTAGAATTTTTTTTTAATTAAACATCTTAGAGAAGCAGCAGAATGTCCATAGATGAATAAGTGGATAAACTAAGGTGGTATATACATACAGTGGACTATTACTCAACCTCACAAAGGAAATTTTGTCACATGCTGTAACATGAATGAATCTTAAGGATATTACATATGGTAAAGTGAAGTGAGCCAGTCACAATAAAACAGATACTGTGTGATTCCACTTACATGAGGTAGCTAAAGCAGTCAAATTCATAGAAACTGAGATGTCAGTTGCTCGGGGCTGGGAATAGGGGACAATAGGGAGTTGTTTAACTGGAATAGAGTTTTGGTTTTGCAAGATGAAAAAAAAGTTATGGAAATCTGTTGCACAGCAATATAAATGCACTTAACACTACTGAATTGTACACTTAACAATGTTTAGGATGGTAAATTTTACATAAGGTTTTTTTTTTAACCACAATTCAACAAAATTAAACATGTTGAAGTTGTAGAAGGGAAGAAATAGAGGTGGTGGAGTTCTAAGACCTATGCTTGAGTTTCTGCATGATTTACTAGAATTGTGACCGTATCGTTCTGGCTGAGAGACATACAGGTATGTGTTCATAAGCAATCATTAACACTGCCTGCAGGTCCTTCCATGGCAGTCTGGTCCCCCTGTCCTGTTCACAGTAGTGACTGTTTCATACCTTTTCCACACTCCTCCAGTCTTTAACCTCCAGCTGACCCCTCACAGTCTCCTAGTCAGAGAGAAAACCATAGCCAGTAGGCATGAAGTCTCTTTTTTTCACCCTCAAAGCTACAAAGCTAGATAAATCTACACTTTTTTATAAAAATCAGTTTCCCTGTGTCTTCCTAAGGTAAATCCCACCCTTTATGTCCTTCCTTTTCCCCTTCTCTTTCTTATTTACCTACCTCTCTTTCTTGCTCCTTTTCTTCCACTAACCTCCCCTCTTTATCTTGATCCCATGCCTCACTCCAGTTACTGCCCTCTTGCTCCTGCCAGTCACACCTTTCAGAAGATTTGTCAGTATTTAATGAATTCTATTTCCATACCTCTTCCTCCACCCACTCTAGTCTCTCCCCATCTTCCTAAACAGTTCTCAATAAGGTCAATATACTCTTCTATTTCACTAAGTCCAGTAGACATTTTTATTTTTGTTATCTTGTTTGATCTTTTAAGATAAAGACCCAAATCCTTAACATGGGGTAGGAAGCCCTGCTTCGTGTGGCTGTTGCCTCCCTAATCAAACCTTTGTTTTCTGTACTCCAGCTTTCTTGGCCTTGTTAGTTCCTGGAGAGTGCAGTGTTCCCTCTGCATGTGCCGTAAGAACCCACATGCTGTCCTGTCTTCCTGGAATTCATGTCCTTACCTCCCACCCCTCAGTTAACCTCCATTTTTGTCTTTTACATTTCAGCCTAGTTGTCATTTCCTCAAGGGATCCTTTCCTTACCTGACCTCTTGACTAGGTCATATTTGCCTATTGCCCTGAGAACCTCTCCTTCAATAGCACTTACCAAATTGGGTATTACCCATATGTGAGACTATGATTAATGTGTTTCTTCACGGCACTGTAATCTTACCATTACCTAGTACATGATGGATGAGTGATATGTGACTTGCTGGGGTTATCCCTAGATGTTAAGAAAAAGTATTTCTCTAACAAATCACTTATGTTAAAAATATATATTTAATAATTTAGAAAAGTTTATAGCCTCCTTTCATTTGTAATCAGTCACAGAAAGATACTTGCTATAGCTAGCCAAGCCAAAGACCAACTGAAAAAATCTTTGTTGCAGTTACTTTCTATAAAGTATTGATGTTAATGATGGATTAAGGAGGCCAGTATACCTGGGGTTTTTGTGTAGATTTTTGGCCTGTTATTAGATGCCTCCTCATAAAAGGAGAGAAAAGTAGAATTTTTCTCCAGAAACACTGAGTTTCTTATGCTAAGTATGTATAATACAAAGAAAATTCATTTTTGAGAGGTTTTCATGTATATTAAATATTACTTTTAAAAGTAGAGAATTTACTTTGTCACATTTTTGAAATAACCTGTCATGGGTTTCACGTTTGCCCCAGAGTCATTTTTGAGACCATTTCTTTATACCCTGTGCCATTCAGTCACCAATTCTGACCCTCCTACTAATAGGCCTTTCCTTTCTGTTTTACACTGTAATCCTAGTTTAGGTTCCATCTCCTCATGAGTGGCTTACATACCTGTCATCCTTGGTTCCTCACACTTCCTGTTCTAGTTAGTTCATCAACCACACTATTGCCCTGCAATGCCAGTTTCATTTTGTCATCCATTACTTGAAACTTTTCTATTAGTAACAGGAAAAATTCCTTCTTGGACTGGAATCCAAGGTTCAAACCTACTCCATCCTTTGCAGAGGGAGAGGGACAAGAAAATGATCTCTGTGGAAGTCAGCCAGTTACCATCCAACTAGTACCTCACAGGTGGTCACCAGGATCCAGGAGCAGGTCCTCATTTTGGCAGACTTGGAACTCTGATATTTTCAGTGTATCCAGAGTCGATTGGATCCCAGTAATTGATTTCTCTCATTTGACTCAGAAAAGACAGGTATATAAACCACTATTCCAGTTGATCTTTAGTGGGAAGTACATCCGTATGCATATTCATGTGGGTTTGTCAGTACATTTTTTTATTCTAGAAGTTAATATGACAAGCTATATTTTTTAATGTGAGTAAAATAGGGAGTGGATGATCACTCTGTATGCAGGGTCTAGACATGCTGATTTCCATTCCCCCATATCCTTCCACCAAAGACTTGACCTATCACTTCTGCCCTGTCCTTCAGATGAGGTTAGGTTCCCTCTTTATGTTCTCCTAGCACTCTGTGCTTCTCCATTGTATCTTTTTATTATACCGATAATTGTTTTTTGAATTCAGTGTTTACCATCTGTCAGTTGTTCTATAAGTTCCATGAGGCCTGAGATCCTGTCTTTCTTGCTTATTCTGTAGTTCCTGCACATAGAAGGATGTCAGTAAATATTTGAGTAAATGAATGATTCAGCTTGCCTGGTTTAGTCTGTCCTCTCCCTGCACATCCCCCTTTAGGAAAAAAAAAATTTCTCAGTACATTGCCTTCTTCTGACAGCCTTGTTCATAGGATTGTAATGCATTTAATTAAGATAGTTATCTTTCGTGTCATTCTTATGGTCCTGGTAGCTTTATTTGGGCTTGTGTTTTCTCTGAAAGCTGTCAGACATATTGACTAGCCAGCCTTTATAGTTGAGGCTATAGTTAGTTCGAGGGTTCATCTGTTGAATGACTGGTTTTAAGTTTCCCTTTCAGAGTCTTTATAAACACACATGGGTATCATGTCTGATTGTTTGCAAACAGAAACTTGAAGCTTTCAGAAATCTTGGGCTTTCAAACAGTGGTCCTTGGGTAAATTCAGTGGGTCCCCCTCCCAAAAAAGGGAACAATACAAAATATCAGAGTGCACTGATATAATAAATGAATGAATATTAATATTTTATATAGAACTTTTGCTTCAGTTTTGCATGTGTGTGTACTGGATTGAGATATAGCATATTTCTTACTGTGGGTTATAGTTACAATTTGAAAGCCACCATTCTGACCTCTTTCATTTCACTATGGCTCTGAATTCTCTAATTTACTTACCTGTTTTTGAATCTTAGCTCCCACTATGCCTTGGCTGTTCTTTGTCACCTAGATTTTCCCTAGCCTTCAAATTGCTGCACAAGTGCAGCCATTCTTTAGAACTCTTTGACCCTCATTTTGAACTTTTGAAATTCTTGTATTTTTTCGTGGCAGCAATCATATTTCTTTTTTGTGTTTTTATTGAAATAGTTCACTTATGTACGCTTTGCTCCCAGTCACACTATTGGCTTCAATGAGTTTTTAGAGATCAGGATTGTTTCTCTTATCCCTTGTGCCATTTTTTTTTCTTAACCCCTAATAGTGTTTATTTATGGAGCCTAAGTGGGTTTTTTTTGGTAAGTGAATTTGGTTGAGTTTAGATGAATTTGCCTAGGTATGTCAAGATGTGATCTCAATTTCTTCATTTACCAGGTAAATCGAAATGACCTAAATTCATCTCAAACATTTTTACTTTCCAAGTACTGTGTGTAGAAGCATATAGCTTAGAGGTTAGGGCATGTTCTGATGCTAAACTGTGTGGATTCATGACCTAATTATCCAGTGTGACCTTGATGAGTTTCTTGACCCCTCTGCCTCAGTTTCCATATCTGTAAAATGGAGGAAGACAGTGCCGACCTCATACTGTTCTGAAATAAAATTATAATGCAAAGAGCTCAGTAGTACATAGCAAATGCTCATTATTACTATTGTTACTCTCTTTACAAATCAAAATGTGAATTCTTATACAAAAATATCCATGTTTATGCTGTTTTATAATAAAGCTAGTATCTCAGCCAAAGTAAAGTACTTTTTTTTTCAATTGTTAAGTTTTACAGAATCTGATTTTTGCCACACTTCATTTTTTTATGTGGATGGTAGTGAGGGTGGAAAGGCACTTAACATTTATTGAGTGCCTATGATATGTGAGGCACTGTGTCCTGTGTTTTATCTAGTTTATTTCATTTAATCCATCTAACCCTATGAGGCAGATGGTGTCCCTATTTTATGTATAAACTGAAGTTTAAAGAGGTTATCTCCTCACTCCCTGTCATATAACTATTAAAGTGGGAAACCAGATTTAGCTGATATTCTAATTTAAAGTCAGGAGTTACTTTATATTAAGTTAGATAAAATGATGTTTACATTGTTACTTGAGAATTCTAGTAAATGTGCCTTTATATTGTTTAAGATTTGATGTAACTGTATCCTTAAAAGTAGCTGTGAGCATGACTAAAATATATATAGACTAAAACCTTACATTATTTTCCAAATACATTTTTTATTTGATGCTGGTTTTACTTATTTTTTCTTTAAGCTGCTAGTCTGTGGGGTCCTTACAAAGACATTTGGCAAACAGTGGGAAATGCTCTGTGGAGAAGACAACCTGAAGCTGTCCACCTTCTTGACATGATTTTGAAGAAACACAAGCCTGACTTCATCTCATTGTTCAGAAACCCAGTAGGAAATTTTCTTTTTTGTTTCTTGGGATTTGCCTTTTTTTAAAGATTGAGGAGCAGTTCAAGCTTTGGTGCATGTTTATGAAATGTATTACTTGACTTCGTCCATTGCTTCAGGTTTTCTCTGAACATGTAATTTTTCCTAGGAGCAGTAATTATCTTCTTTTTGTTTTTTGTAGAAGTTAGTATTTGTACTTATCTCTACCTATGAGACATCTTAATTGAATATGACTTAGAAAGTTCAGTATATTCCAAAAATATGAGTTACCTTGGACTTTCTGATGTATAGTAAATACACCTAAGCTCAGTAAGATTGATTATTTTATTTATTTCCAGGTGTATCAACATTTTAACTCTTCATAATGTTACGTAAGTTGTGTTAGCTGAACTACTTAATTCTCATGTATCATTAATCTCTGCATTTTGAAATCCTTTTCAAGCAGGCATAGAGTGCTTCAGCGGAGGGAATTCATATTTGGAAAATCCTTTCCTTGCTGTTTGGCAATTTTCTGTTACAAACTAACCCGACCAGCTAAGAAATATTAGGGGTTTGTCTTACCAGAAATGGCCTTCTGCTTTTTCAGTTGTTTTTTTGCTCTCTTTAGTAGAGAGAACCTTAGCTTGGAAGCCAGTTGGTGGAGCTCAGTTCTAGTCTAGGTTCTACACTAAAGGTGTAGACCTATAGGCAAGTCACCTGACTTATCTGGGCATTAGTTCTCCCGTCTTTTAATAGAGTTGGATTAAATGACCCTTTGTGGTCTTTTTCAGGGTGTAAATTTTTAAGATTTTTATCATTGATCAAGTAATTCTATATTATGCCACTTGTTAAATATTTGAACCGAGACTTTTGGGGAATAAGGTTACATTCTAAATAATATTTTAATAAACTATTGTTAGTCCTACTAATCAGTTCAACAATTCATATATCCATTTGCTATTTCCCCTCTTGGAGACCTATTATTTTTACCTATTAAGTATATAATTGGAAGAATTCCTTAGAAACTTGAAAAATACTGTTACTTTGTGTGCTTTCTCAAGATTTTGTCGTTCAGTTTAGCAGAAACAGTTCTTGGAAAAGTAGTAATTGTGTAAAAAGTTGAAGGTAATTCAAAATGTTACCTTATAATGGTCTAATTGTAGATTATCTGATAAGCAATACTGGTTTTGGTCATGTTATCAAACTGCCTTATCATTAACTTCTCTAGGTAACAATTTAAGACCTTGTCTCCAATGTGCTGTTTTCTTTACATGATCTTATTTTTACCTTTGTAGCCAAAAAATGTTCAACAACATGAGAAGGTTGAGAAAGCCAGTACAGAGGGAGTCGCCATCCAGGGTCAACAGGGGACCCGACTGCTTCCTGAACAGCTCATTAAAGAGGCCTTTATCCTCAGTGACCTTTTTGATATTGGAGAGTTGGCAGCTGTTGAACTTCTGCTGGCTGGTATGTTGGTGTTTAGCTGAACGTGTAGCAAGGTAGTACAGAATTATAAATTATTCACTGGGAGTTTAAAGTATGTATCATTTAGATCCCAGAATAGCTACTACAGATGTAGTTTATTTGAAAAACTATATTCAAGATATTTCCTATTGTTAATCTTTGAATCTGGGTAGGCTTTAGTAATTGGAGTTGTTAAAGGTAGTGTAACTGGTTTAACATAGGCTTTTGCATGGTAATTTAATAGCAAAGAATCATTGACTGCATCTCCAAAATTTAATAGCATGAACATTTATTGTCATATAATGAGTAAGAAGGTATTTTTGTAGTTTTTTTTTAGAGGGTGATTCAGATAATGAGTAGGTCAAAATTAGATCATTTTAATAATACTAAGAACTAGGAAGAAAATAAAATAAGGCTATATAGATATATATGTTTCTACATAGATATATAGATACAGTGGGGTACAGAGAGATGTGCTGTGGTATGAGGCAACTCTCACTACCTCTGCTTAGTTAGAGAAAGCCTCTGAGATTGGGCCATTTGACCTGAGACCTGCAAGATGATGAGGCGCCCGAGCTGTCGGGAGTATGTTTCAGGCAGAGCGAACAGCAGCGGCTTGAGGTGAGAACAAAGGCTCGCTGAAGGGTGAAAGACCCCTGTGGCAGCAGCATCACACACAATGGGGAGAATGAAGGAAAATGAGGCTATTGCAGGATTAGATCATGCTCTATTTTGCAGGCCACAAAAATTATTGGGATTTTATTCTAATTGCAATGGGAAGTTGTTGACAGGGCTTTAATCAGAAGAATTACATAATCCAGAATAATTTTAAAATTTCTCTGGCTTCTATATGGAAAAAACATTGGAATTAACATAAAATAAGCAATTTAATTATGGGGATACCTCATTTTATTGCACTTCACTTTAGTTGCCTCCAGATACTGCATCTCTTACACATTGAAAGTTTGTAACAACTCTGAATGGAGCAAGTCTATTGGCGCCATTTTTTCAGTAGCATTTGCTCACTTTGTGTCTCTGCCACATTTTGGTAATTCTTTCAATATTTCAACTTTTTCTTTGTTATGATGTTCTGTGGTCAGCTATTATGACTCACTGAAAGCTCAGATGATAAAGTATTTTTTAATTGAGGTATGTACTTTTTTTTTTTAGACAATGCTATTGCACACTTAATAGACTATAGTATAAATTTAACTTTTTTATGTACTGGGAAACCAAAAATTCATTGGACTCACTTTATTGTGATAATTCACTTTATTGGGATGGTCTGGGACTGAACCCACAATATAGCTGAGGTCTGCCTGTATAACAAAGGAGCCGTGTGGTCATTTTAACTGAAAGAAAGTCTGGTATGTATAAAGATACATGGCTGCCAAATCCTTTTTGACTTAAGGCTATATTAAAAGAAACATGATACTGAGAATGAGAAAGATAATACTCTTTCTACAATAATCATGTTAACTGGATATGTTTGAGTTTTAACTCAGAATTTTGGTTTAACAAATATTTATTTTATGTCACCCATGGGCCAGGGACTCTGTTAAGATCCCAGAGATAGAAAGATGAGTAAAACCTCAACTATTGTTAAGGAGCTCATAGTCTAGGAATTGAAAAAGACATGGAAACAAATAATTATGACACAATTAAGTGCATTAATGCCAGTTTATGCAATATTTAATGATGGTCCGGAGGGAAGGGATTAAATTGACCTCAGGTGGTACAGAGATCACAAAGATCATGAGGCCGAAAGTAGGTGTTGCAAAACAGGTAGGCATATGTCAGGAGAAATGGATGTGCACTCAGGAGGACAAAGGGCATCCAGGCAGAAGAAAGCGCCTATTATATAGAGGAGTGAGACAGTGAGATGAATCTGGGGAACAGCAGAAGTGGAGTTATTGGGCTAAGAGGAGAAGAAAGCCATTGGAAATGGCACTGAAAGTATAGGTAAGGTACTTTAGGAAAGACAGAGTGGAACTTACTCAAAGGAGAACAGTTAAAGGGGCTACTAAACTTGGAACATAAGAAAAGGTTATTTAATTTTTAAAGAAAACTCTAGGGGAAGAAACTTCAGATATATGAAAGATTTTATGTGAAAGAGAGCAAAATGGGCATTAAATAATATTAGATTCAGTGAATAACAGTGAAACCAAAGATTCTTACACAGCAGATGGAGATCTTAGATGAAGATGAAATGGAGAGTTTGGGAAATGATAAATTCTATGTTACTGCTGGTTTTCCCACATAAGCTGGATGACCTTTTGACTATGTTAGGGAAGAAGTAAAACTGGTTGGTGTTTGAAGTGGAGAGAGGACCCGGAGGGCCCCTTAAACTCTGAGGTTCTGTGATTTCTTATCCTAATCACGTATGTGTTTATTTACCGAATTATTTCTCAATGTTCTTTTCTAGGAGAGCACCAACAGCCACATTTTCCTGGCCTCACCAGAGGATTAGTAGCTGTTCTTTTATACTGGGATGGAAAGAGGTGCATCGCAAATTCCCTGAAAACCTTGATACAGTCAAGACGAGGAAAGACATGGACCCTTGAACTCAGGTCTGTTTGCTTCTTAGGATCTCAGGGGTTAATTAGAAATTATTTGAAGCATCATTATTCTAATTATAATTTGCAATCACAAAAATTTCTCCTTAGTATGCATAATTTAAGTAAATAAAATATGTAACATAAACTGAGTAGTAAATCCTCCTTTCTGCCAAGAGTGACAATTTAAATCTGCTTTATTTTGTCTACAAATAAGAAAGAATTAAGTTATTTATGGTTGGAAGTTTACTGAAGCCCAATGATCTAGGAAGATGTAAAGAGCTAGGTTATAATTCATCCTGGGCATTTCCAGTAATGCAATATTATTGTCAAAAGCACATTTGCTCTATCTTGGAAATATAAACATTACTGTTCATTATAACTTTCTTTATTGATTTCATTACAGTCCAGAGCTGGTTTCCATGACAACACGCTTTACAGATGAGCTGATGGAACAAGGATTGACCTATAAAGTCCTTACTCTGGTTTCACAGATCGATGTTAACAATGAGTTTGAGAAACTACAGCGTGAGAGAGGATTGGGCAGTGAAAAACATCGCAAAGAGGCAAGGGTTCAGTGAGATTAATTCATGGGTTGTTTGTGTCAAGTCTCAGAGGTAGAAATGTCATGACAATTAGAACTTTCTAATACAGGTTTAGAAAAATTGATTAATGCGTATCAAAGGGTGTGGGCAGCTGCATCCAAAATGGACTTGCAGTTGTTTCAGTTTCTTCCTAAGCACTTATCTGTCATTCTAGCTTCTTTTCTAGAATGAACTCTTTAAAAAGTTGTTCATCATGTAGAGGATTAATGATACTTTTTTTTAAGAATTCCAGAGATGAGATTTTAGGGTCACTTGTGGATTCAGATTTATTTTGTTAGCTTTTATAAAAGAGTATTTTTTGAAATAAGACAAGGCTTCACTGTAATTTATTTATGTTGATAATCATACACTTTTATTTTCTAGGTTTCTGATCTCATCAAGGAGTGCAGGCAGTCTCTGGCAGAAAGTCTTTTTGCCTGGGCATGCCAGTCACCTTTAAGCAAAGATGACACTCTGCTCCTTATTGGACATTTAGAAAGAGTGACAGTTGAGGCAAATGGTTCATTGGATGCAGTGAATCTGGCTCTTCTTATGGCACTTCTGTACTGCTTTGATATCAGTTTTATAGAACAAGGCACAGAGGAACGAGATGGTACTGGATTTTATACCTAGTAATACATATATTTTAAAAAATGACATAAAAAGTTGTTGTCAATCACATTTAGTAGTTGAAACTACCCTAAAATGAAATAGATATAATAAATAGATTATGTTAATTGCTAAAGTAAAAAGCTGTATTCCTAGGTATTTTATTCCTTTGTGTTGCAGTTCATCCATATTTGAATATTGAGATATTAGATCACATTTTAAAAATAAGTGCAACCCTCTCAGATGTTTCTGTTGTCCTTTTGAGTTTTGGAATGGGAAAGTGTAATACATGTTCATGAGCTGTGCCTGCTTAGTTTGCTTAATTGCTCATTTTTTCACTGTGTTAACATTTTAAACCTTTCATGAAAACATCTGAAGGGAGGATAACTATTACTTCTGGTAATGTATCACCTTTGACTTAACATTTTTTCTGAAGAAGATTAAAATTTTATATGGTAACCTTATAAACAATTATTGCTTAGAACTGAGTATCTCAAAAATTATTCCCATAAGGAATATTATTGCCATTTAATGTCATAGTTTTTATAATTATGCCAGTGGTTATTCCCTGTCACTTGATTGTATCATCCACATCTCCTTTCAGTAGCTATGTGAGGAGAACAGACATTTTCCACACCATTGGTGACCATCTTTAGCCATTAGGAAAGGCTTATTGAAACTACCCCTTGACCTCCAGTCAGGTTGTCCAGAGTACTTTGTCACAGAAGTAGCGCTTGTGCTCATAAAGGAACTCTGCCAGTTAATGCATGGTCAGATTTCCTGTATTGAATGAAATGGACCACAGAAGGAAGTGTGGATAGGCTGCGTAAATGGAATTTTGTAAGCTGGGACTTTGTAAAGCTAAATGGAATTTCTGGAAAGTTTCATAGGCTAAGATGTAAGGTTTTTTGCATTAGTTATAATTGTATCAATGTAGTATGCTTATATTGATTGGCTCATTTTAATTATAATTTGTTCTATAGTCTTTGATTAATAAGTGGGAGAGGTGAATTATTAGTGCATGTACAATAGTAGACAAACTTTCAAAATAGAGGAAATTGAAGGATATATTTTTACTGGTTAAATATTGGGAACCACTGAACTAATTAATCACAAAATGACATCAAAAGGAAGTATAAGGCATAATAAAGTAAAATTAAGTGAATTCTTAGGTAGTGGTGTTTCTCATTATTTTAGTATTTTGAATTCTGTGCTTGTTTAAAGTACTATAGTGTAATTGACTATAAATTGAAAATTATTTAGCTATTTTATTTATATTTTATCAGAGTAGATATTGTTTGCAGTTTGTATCCTTTGTTTTGGTCAGTTTTCGCTTGATATTTTAAATTCATGCTATCATTTAGTAAATTCCAGCTTTTTTGAACTTTTAATTAGCATTGACTTATATTAGAATTCATATACAGAAAAAATGAGTACCTCTTTAACTAGTTTTCTAATATTTTTCTACTACACTTATAAAAACCATCAAAAATAACGAAATTTAGGATTATTGTAGATTTCCTCTAATTTTTTATTTTGTATAAATGTTTATGGTAGTGTTCTTTCTGGTTTCTCAAACATTAATATTAGTCATAATTCATTGATGAGAACATTCTGATCTTTTGATTTTTAGACATTATTCCTGTATATTAAAAGTAAGAATTTCTTTACTTTTGGTATAGTGGTCTATTTTTGTGTTTTCAGATATGATTCATCAACTCCCACTCTTGACAGAGAGACAATACATTGCAGCAATTCACTCTCGCCTTCAAGACTCACAGCCTTGGAAACTGCCTGGACTGCAAGCCACTGTTAGACTTGCCTGGGCACTGGCATTGAGGGGAATATCTCAGCTGCAGGATGTGACAGGTAAATTGATTGTAGGTAATGTTGTTATGAGAAAGAACATACCAGACTTAAAGGTATTTTGGAAGGGGGTGCTACCTTTCAATGGGTATAAGCTTGAACATAAGAAGGTATCTAGAACTGTATTAAATGAAATTTTATAATGTGAAATACAGTCCTTTTTTTCTTTTTGTCTCCCAAAGGAAATTATGTGAAGTATTTCCCTTCTATGGAGCCAATGACAATGCTTTCAGATTCTTTTTTCCTTAAAAGTTTAAAATTTGAAATGACAGCAACACAATTGAAATTATTTCACTTGTTTTATGTTTTTCTTTTTTTTTCCACAAATTAATTTTTCACAATGTATCAAATTAGAAACTTGTTACTTTAAAACTACAGTATGTTAGAAAGGAGATTTTTGGATGGATCAGGAATGGATATGGAATTCTTACCTTTTTTTTCATTCATTTTTTTTTGGTATCATTAATCTACAATTACATGTGCAACATAATGACTATTAAACTCTGCACTTCATCAGGTCCCCCCCACCAACCCCATTACAATCATTATCCATAAGCGTAGTGAGATGCTATAGAATCACTACTTGTCTTCTCTGAGTTGTACAGCCCTCCCCGTGCCCCCCCAACATTGTGTCTGCTAATTGTAATGCCCCCATTTCCCCCTTGTCCCTCCCTTCCGACCCATCTTCCCCAGTCCCTTTCCCTTTGGTAACTGTTAGTTCATTCTTGGGTTCTGTGAGTCTGCTACTGTTTTGTTGTTTCAGTTTATTTTTCTTCGCTCTTACACTCCACATATGACTGAAATCATTTGATACTTGTCTTTTTCCGCTTGGCATATTTCAATGAGCATAATACCCTCTAGCTCCATCCATGTTGTTACAAAAGGTAGGATTTGTTTTCTTCTTATGGCTGAATAATATTCCATTGTGTATATGTACCACATCTTCTTTATCCATTCATCTACTGATGGATGCTTAGGTTGCTTCCATATCTTGGCTATTGTAAATACTGCTGCAATAAACATAGGGGTGCATCTGTCTTTTTGAAACTGGGCTGTTGCCTTCTTAGAGTAAATTCCTAGGAGTGGAATTCCTTGGTCAAATGGTATTTCTATTTTGAGTTTTTTGAGGAACCTCCATACTGCTTTCCACAATGGTTGAACTAATTTGCATTCCCACCAGCAGTGTAGGAGGGTTCCCTTTTCTCCACATCCTCGCCAACATTTGTTGTTGTTTGTGTTTTGGATGTTGGCCATCCTGACTGGTGTGAGGTGATATCTCATTGTGGTTTTAATCTGCATTTCTCTGATGATTAGTGATGTGGAGCATCTTTTCATGTGCCTGTTGGCCATCTGAATTTCTTCTTTGGAGAAGTGTCTATTCATACCCTCTGCCCATTTCTTAATTGGATTGTTTGCTTTTTATTTGTTGAGGTGCGTGAGTTCTTTAAATATTTTGAATGTCAACCCCTTATCTGACTTGTCATTTATGAATATATTCTCCCATACTGTAGGATGTCTTTTTGTTCTACTGATGGTGTCTTTTGCTGTGCAGAAGCTTTTCAGCTTGATATAGTCCCACTTGTTCATTTTTGCTTTTGTTTTCTTTGTCCAGAGAGATATGTTCATGAAGAAGTCGCTCATGTTTATGTCCAAGAGATTTTTTGCCTATGTTTTTTTCTTTTTTTCTTTTCTTTTTTTTTTGTATTTTATTTATTTTTTATTTTTTATTTATTTATTTTTAATATAATTTATTTTATTATCATTAATTTACAATTACATGTGCAATATTACGATTATTAAACTACCCCTTCATCAGGTCCCCCCCACCAACCCCATTACAGTCACTGTCCATCAGCGTAGTGAGATGTTATAGAATCACTACTTGTCTTCTCTGAGTTGTACTGCCCTCCCCGTGCCCCCCCAACATTACATCTGCTAATCGTAATGCCCCTTTTTCCCTCTTATCCCTCCCTTCCCGCCCATTTTCCCCAGTCCCTTTCCCTTTGGTAACTATTAGTCCGTTCTTGGGTTCTGTGAGTCGGCTGCTGTTTTGTTCCTTCAGTTTTTTTCTTTGTTCTTATACTCCACATATGAGTGAAATCATTTGATACTTGACTTTTTCGGCTTGGCTTATTTCACTGAGCATAATACCCTCTAGCTCCATCCATGTTGTTGCAAATGGTAGGATTTGTTTTCTTCTTATGGCTGAATAATATTCCATTGTGTATATGTACCACATCTTCTTTATCCATTCATCTACTGATGGACACTTAGGTTGCTTCCATTTCTTGGCTATTGTAAATAGTGCTGCAATAAACATAGGGGTGCATCTGTCCTTTTCAAATTGGGCTGCTGCATTCTTAGGGTAAATTCCTAGGAGTGGAATTCCTGGGTCAAATGGTATTTCTATTTTGAGTTTTTTGAGGAACCTCCATACTGCTTTCCACAGTGGTTGAACTAATTTGCATTCCCACCAGCAGTGTAGGAGGGTTCCCTTTTCTCCACATCCTCACCAACATTCGTTGCCGCCTGTGTTTTGGATGTTGGCTATCCTCACTGGTGTGAGGTGATATCTCATTGTGGTTTTAATCTGCATTTCTCTGATGATTAGCGATGTGGAGCATCTTTTCATGTGCCTGTTGGCCATCTGAATTTCTTCTTTGGAGAAGTGTCTATTCATGTCCTCTGCCCATTTCTTAATTGGATTATTTGCTTTCTGTTTGTTAAGGTGCATGAGTTCTTTATATATTTTGGATGTCAACCCTTTATCAGATACGTTTTTTATGAATATATTCTCCCATACTGTAGGATGTCTTTTTGTTCTACTGATGGTGTCCTTTGCTGTACAGAAGCTTTTCAGCTTGATATAGTCCCACTTGTTCATTTTTGCTTTTGTTTCCCTTGCCCGGGGAGATATGTTCATGAAGAAGTTGCTCATGTTTATGTCCAAGAGATTTTTGCCTATGTTTTTTTCTAAGAGTTTTATGGTTTCATGACTTACATTCAAGTCTTTGATCCACCTTGAGTTTACCTTTGTGTATGGGGCTAGACAGTAGTCCAGTTTCATTCTCTTACATGTAGCTGTCCAGTTTTTCCAACACCAGCTGCTGAAGAGGCTGTCATCTCCCCATTGTATATCCAAGGCTCCTTTATCAAATATTAATTGACTGTATATGTTTGGGTTAATGTTTGGATTTTCTATTCTGTTCCACTGGTCTGTGGGTCTGTTTTTGTGCCAATACCAAATTGTCTTGATTACTGTGGCTTTGTAGTAGAGCTTGAAGTCAGGGAGTGTAATTCCCCCTGCTTTATTCCTCCTCCTCAGGATTGCTTTGGGTATTCGGGGTCTTTTGTGGTTCCATATGAATTTTAGAATTATTTGTTCCAGTTCATTGAAGAAAGCTGTTGGTAGTTTGATAGGGATTGCATGGAATCTGTAGATTGCTTTAGGTAGTATAGCCATTTTGACAATATTTATTCTTCCTAGCCAAGAGCATGGGATGCATTTCCATTTGTTAGTGTCCTCTTTAATTTCTCTTAGGAGTGTCTTCTAGTTTTCAGAGTACAGGTCTTTCACTTCCTTCGTTAGGTTTATTCCTAGGTATTTTATTCTTTTTGATGCAATTGTGAATGGAATTGTTTTTCTGATTTCTCTTTCTGTTAGTTCATCATTAGTGTATAGGAAAGCAACAGATTTCTGTGTGTTGATTTTGTATCCTGCAACTTTGCTGAATTCAGATATTAGTTCTAGTAGTTTTGGAATGGAATCTTTAGGGTTTTTTATGTACAGTATCATGTCATCTGCAAATAGTGACAATTTGACTTCTTCTTTACCAATCTGGATGCCTTGTATGTCTTTGTTTTGTCTGATTGCTGTGGCTAGGACCTCCAGTACTATGTTGAATAACAGTGGAGAGAGTGGGCATCCTTGTCTTGTTCCCGATCTTAGATGAAAAGCTTTCAGCGTCTCGCCGTTAAGTATGATGTTAGCTGTGGGTTTGTCATATATAGCCTTTATGATGTTGAGGTACTTGCCGTCTATACCCATTTTGTTGAGAGTTTTAATCAGAAATGGATGCTGAATTTTGTCAAATGCTTTTCAGCATCTATGGAGATGATCATGTGGTTTTTGTTCTTCTTTTTGTTGATGTGGTGGATGATGTTGATGGATTTTCGAATGTTGTACCATCCTTGCATCCCTGGGATGAATCCCACTTGATCATGGTGTATGATCCTCTTGATGTATTTTTGCATTCGATTTGCTAATATTTTGTTGAGTATTTTTGCATCTATGTTCATCAGGGATATTGGTCTGTAATTTTCATTTTTGGTGATGTCTTTGCCCGGTTTTGGTATTAGAGTCATGCTGGCTTCATAGAATGAGTTTGGAAGTATTCCCTCGTCTTCTATTTTTTGGAAAACTTTAAGGAGAATCGGTGTTATTTCTTCTCTGTACGTCTGGTAGAATTCAGAGGTGAATCCATCAGGCCCAGGGGATTTGTTCTTGGGTAGTTTTTTGATTACCAATTCGATTTTGTCACTGGTGATTGGTCTGTTTAGTTTTTCTGTTTCTTGCTTGGTCAGTCTTGGAAGGTTGTATTTTTCTAAGAAGTTGTCCATTTCTTCTATGTTTTCCAGCTTGTTAGCATATAGATTCTCATAATATTCTCTTATGATTCTTTGTATTTCTGTGGGGTCCGTCGTGATTTTTCCTTTCTCATTTCTGATTGTGTTTATGTGTGTAGATTCTCTTTTTCTCTTAATGAGTCTGGCTAGGGGTTTATCTATTTTGTTTATTTTTTCAAAGAACCAGCTCTTGGTTTTATTGATTTTTTCTATTGTTTTATTCTTCTCAATTTTATTTATTTCTTCTGTAATCTTTATTATGTCCCTCCTTCTGGTGACTTTGGGCCTCATTTGTTCTTCTTTTTCCAATTTCAGTAATTGTGTCTTTAGACTATTCATTTGGGAATGTTCTTCCTTCTTTAAATAGGCCTGGATTGCAATATACTTTCCTCTTAGAACTGCCTTTGCTGCATCCCGCAGAAGTTGTGGCTTTGTGTTGTTGTTGTCATTAGTCTCCATATATTCTTTGATTTCTGTTTTCATTTGGTCGTTAACCCATTGATTAATTAGGAGAGTGTTGTTAAGTCTCCATGTATTTGTGAGCCTTTTTGATTTCTTTCTAAAATTTATTCCTAGTTTTATACCTTGGTGATCTGAGAAGTTGGTTGGTAGGATTTCAATATTTTTGAAATTACTGAGGTTCTTTTTGTGGCCTAGTATGTGGTCTATTCTGGAAAATGTTCCATGTGCACTTGAGAAGAATGTGTATCCTGTTGCTTTTGGGTGTAGAGTTCTGTAGATGTCTGTTAGGTCCATCTGTTCTAGTGTGTTGTTCAGTGCCTCTGTGTCTTTACTTATTTTCTGTCTGGTTGATCTGTCCTCTGGAGTGAGTGGTGTGTTGAAGTCTCCTAAGATGAATGCATTGCTGTCTATTTCCTCCTTTAATTCTGTTAGTATTTGTCTCACATATGCTGGCGCTCCTGTGTTGGGTGCATATATATTTATAATGGTTATATCTTCTTGTTGGACTGACCCCTTTATCATTATGTAATGTCCTTCTTTATCTTTTGCTACTTTCTTCGTTTTGAAGTCTATTTTGTCTGATACAAGTACTGCAACACCTGCTTTTTTCTCTTTGTTGTTTGCATGAAATATCTTTTTCCATCCCTTCACTTTTAGTCTGTGTATATCTTTGGATTTGAGGTGAGTTTCTTGTAGGCAGCATATAGATGGGTCTTGCTTTTTTATCCATTCTGTTACTCTGTGTCTTTTGATTGGTGCATTCAGTCCATTTACATTTAGGGTGATTATTGATAGGTATGTACTTATTGCCATTGCTGGCTTTAGATTCGTGGTTACCAAGGGTTCAAGGGTTGCTTCTTTACTATCTAACAATCTAACTTAACTTTCTTGTTGTTATTGTAAACACAGTCTGATGTTTCTTTATTTCTCTCCCTTCTTATTCCTCCTCCTCCATTCTTTCTATAATAGGTGTTTTATTCTTTGCCTTTAGTTGGTATTTGGATGGTCTGCTTTCTTTGCTATGATTTTTTTTTCTCTGGTGACATCTTTTTAGCCTTAGGTGTGCTTTCCTCTAGAGCAGTCCATTTAAGATATCCTGTAGTGGTGGTTTATGAGAGGCAAACTCTCTCAACTTTCGTTTGTCTGGAAATTGTTTAATCCCTCCATCATATTTAAATGATAATCGTGCTGGATACAATATTCTTGGTTCGAGGCCCTTCTGTTTCATAACGTTAAATATATCATGCCATTCTCTTCTGGCCTGTAAGGTTTCTGTTGAGAAGTCTGATGATAGTCTGATGGGTTTTCCTTTGTAGGTGATCTTTTTCTCTCTCTAGCTGCCTTTAATACCCTGTCTTTATCTTTGATCTTTGCCATCTTAATTATTATGTGTCTTGGTGTTGTCTTCCTTGGGTCCCTTGTGTTGGGAGATCTATGAGTTTCTGTGGACTGAGAGACTACTTCCTTCCCCAGCGAGGGAAAGTTTTCAGCAATTATTTCTTCAAAGACACTTTCTATCCCTTTTTCTCTCTCTTCTTCCTCTGGTACTCCTATAATGCGAATATTGTTCCGTTTGGATTGGTCACACAGTTCTCTTAATATTCTTTCATTCCTAGAAATCCTTTTATCTCTCTCTGCCTCAGCTGCTCTGTACTCCTGTTCTCTGTTTTCTATTCCATTAACAGTCTCTCGCATCTCATCCATTCTGCTGTTAAGCCCGTCGATCGCTTGTCTGATTTCTGTATTGTCTTTCCTCAGTTCCCTCACTTCCTCCCTCAGCTCTTGCACATTTCTCTGTAGGTCCATCAGCATGGTTATGACTTTTATTCTGAATTCTTTTTCAGGAGGCTGTGCATTTCCATCCCTTCAGACTCCCTCTCTGGGGTTGTCTGGTTGATTTTGGTCTGAACCATATTCCTCTGTCTTTTCATGGCTGTATAATTGGTCACTGATAGTTGCCACGTATGTCAGCTGAGCTCTTTAAGACGTTAAAAAGAGAAGAAAAAAAAGAGAAAAAAAGAAGAAAAAGAAGAAAGAAAAGAAAAAGAACGAAAAAAAAGAAAGAAAAGAAAAAACAAAAACAAAACAAAAAACATAACAAAACAAAGAAAACAAAAAAAATGCCCACCGGACATAGATTCTGTGGGAATGCTGTAGGTGGCGCTATTGCCCCACTATTCCACAGGTGTGACTGTGCAGCTCCTCAGGGCCCTTTATCGCTCTGTCAGGGGTGGGAACGAATAGGAAGCTGTTGATCTCAGTGAGAAGTGTAAGTATGGCTATGCTTCCTCAGTCGACAGCTAAGGCTCCTGAAACTCCCGCGGACTCCCAGCCTGCTGGGCTGAGTGTGCTGTGGCGATCCGGCTCCTCCGCTGGGCTCCTGTCTCTTTAAGACTGCTGAAGCAAGCGCGCGGTTTTTTATTTTTCCTTCCCGGGAGCCGGCTGCAAGCACCCTGGTGCGTTCCTCGCTCAGATCCTGCCCTTCTGTCTCTGCAATCTCCGCTGCACTGCGCAATGTGGGTCAGCGCTCCCTGCGCAGATCACTGGGGCTGGCTACTTTGTGGGGTGTACTTCCACTCCCTCCCGGCTCTGAATCCTCTCCTCCCGCTGGTGCGCTGGGGTGGGGGAGTGCTCGGGTCTCGCCTGGTCGTGGCTCCGTATCTTACCCTCCTCTTGGAGTGCCGAGTGCTCTCGGGTGTAGCTGCTCGCTTTGCGCTTTCCTGTGTATTCTCGTCTCTCTTTTAGGAATAGATGTATTTGCTGTGTTTTCGTAGGTAAATATAGTGTTGGGAGGAGATTTCTGCCGCCCTGCTCACACTGCCATCTTCCCGGAAGTCTCTCCCAGACTGTGTATTTTATTTGCATTGTTTTTTCAGTTGCACTGGGATAAATGACCCTGAATTTAGTGTAATAGGTGAATCTTTTAATCAACTTTTATATGGACAATTGACTGATTTGAAAATTTTGCTAAGATAATCCATAGTGTGCTGCCCAGGACCACATGTGCCTGACAGTTTTGTGAAATGCATGAAGGGCAAGAAGGGAATAGTGAGATACCAATGTTTTGGTGTCACTTCTGCACAGTGGGCCCACTTACAATGAGTATTTTATTTTTATGAAAATTGAAGTTATTTATATTGCTTTGTGTTCATTTTAGAAAAATTAATTAGAACATACAGAGAAGCAAAAATATTCTATTACATGTATAAAGATACATATATATCTTTCTAGATCTTAAAAAATGCATGTAGATAAATTAAGCTATAACACTATGTCACATATATATTCTCTCTCTACTTAGTAGCTGGTGTCTCTTATGGCAATGTTTATTATGATCACTGATTATAATCACAATTCCAGAAACCCTTGGTATTTCCAGGTTTTCAGTTGTGACCATTTGAGTCAGGTGCTCCTGCAATCTTAGTGCTAAACCAGCATTTCAGCATTTTCCAAAAGGCTGTGAGTGCAGTGAATGGGTCAGAGGCTAAAATGGAGCTAAACTGTAATTACCAGTTCATGATAGTGTTTTTGGATTTCACCATTCAGAGTTCTAGAAATCTGTCTCCTGCTACAACTTGTTTCCATAGAGCTTTCAATAGTCACTTTACTTAATTCCCCAAATCCTCAGAGGCTGATAAACATCACTGATAGAAAAACAGACTGATATTTGTTAAGACACTTAAATAAAAGATCAGCCAAGACTAGAACTGACACCCTTTAGTTCCAAGTC
>JAVSCE010000869.1:0-142020 GCA_032199065.1 Smutsia gigantea | reverse complement strand
TGCATCCCATGCTCTTGGCTAGGAAGAATAAATATGGTCAAAATGGCTATACTACCTAAAGCAATCTACAGATTCAATGCAATCCCTATCAAACTACCAACAGCTTTCTTCAATGAACTGGAACAAACAATTCTAAAATTCATATGGAACCACAAAAGACCCTGAATAGCCAAAGCAATCCTGAGAAGGAGGAATAAAACAGGGGGAATTACACTCCCTGACTTCAAGCTCTACTACAAAGCCACAGTAATCAAGACAATTTGGTATTGGCACAAAAACAGACCCACAGACCAGTGGAACAGAATAGAAAATCCAAACATTAACCCAAACATATACAGTCAATTACTATTTGATAAAAGTGCCTTGGATATACAATGGGGAGATGACAGCCTCTTCAGCAGCTGGTGTTGGAAAACTGGACAGCTACATGTAAGAGAATGAAACTGGACTACTGTCTAACCCCATACACAAAAGTCAACTCAAAATGGATCAAAGACCTGAATGTAAGTCATGAAACCATAAAACTCTTAGAAAAAAACATAGGCAAAAATCTCTTGGACATCAACATGAGCGACTTCTTTATGAACATATCTCCCCGAGCAAGGGAAACAAAGCAAAAATGAACAAGTGGGACTATATCAAGCTGAAAAGCTTCTGTACAGCAAAGGACACCATCAGTAGAACAAAAAGACATCCTACAGTATGGGAGAATATATTCATAAAAACGTATCTGATAAAGGGTTGACATCCAAAATATATAAAGAACTCAAGCACCTTAACAAACAGAAAGCAAATAATCCAATTAAGAAATGGGCAGAGGACATGAATGGACACTTCTCTAAAGAAGAAATTCAGATGGCCAACAGGCACATGAAAAGATGCTCCACATCGCCAATCATCAGAGAAATGCAGATTAAAACCACAATGAGATATCACCTCACACCAGTGAGGATGGCCAACATCCAAAACACAAACAACAACAAATGTTGGCGAGGATGTGGAGAAAGGGAACCCTCCTACACTGCTGGTGCGACTGCAAATTAGTTCAACCATTGTGGAAAGCAGTATGGAGGTTCCTCAAAAAACTCAAAATAGAAATACCATTTGACCCAGGAATTCCACTCCTAGGAATTTACCCTAAGAATGCAGCAGCCCAATTTGAAAAGGACAGATGCAACCCTATGTTTATCTCGGCACTATTTACAATAGCCAAGAAATGGAAGCAACCTAAGTGTCCATCAGTAGATGAATGGATAAAGAAGAGGTGGTACATATACACAATGGAATATTGTGCAGCCATAAGAAGAAAACAAATCCTACCATTTGCAACAACATGGATGGAGCTAGAGGGTATTATGCTCAGTGAAATAAGCCAAGCCGAAAAGACAAGTATCAAATGATTTCACTCATATGTGGAGTATAAGAACAAAGAAAAAATACTGAAGGAACAAAACAGCAGCAGACTCACAGAACCTAAGAACGGACTAATAGTTACCAAAGGGAAAGGGACTGGGGAAAATGGGTGGGAAAGGAGGGATAAGAGGGAAAAAGGGGCATTACGATTAGCAGATGTAATGTTGTGGGGGCACGGGGAGGGCAGTACAACTCAGAGAAGACAGGTAGTGATTCCATAGCATCTCACTACGCTGATGGACAGTGACTGTAATGGGGTTGGTGGGGGGGACCTGATGAAGGGGTAGTTTAATAATCGTAATATTGCACATGTAATTGTAAATTAATGATAATAAAATAAATTATATTAAAAAAAAAGTCTATGGGAAGACATTGAAAATATTCAAGCAGGGATATTACATGCAATTCATTCAACAAATATTTATTGAACACCTGCTATGTTCCAAGCATGGTGGTGGAATTAGAAACATATGGGTAACAAAAGATTGACAGTTCTTGCCATAAATGCTGCTATAGTTGGAAGAATTTTGAAAACAGATACTCACATAATTTGATTCCTTGGTAAAGTAGCAAACCAAAAGAGAATGTAATGGTTTGTGGAGGGAAACAGGACAGCAGTACTCTGTTCTTAAGAATGCCTTAAGGACATGCCAGCAGGATCCTGGGATGGTAGGTGAGGAATTAGCTCTAACAGGAATTTAAACCCCATGTCAAGCAATGTGCCATTTCAAAATGCAGTGCTACTTCTGGGATTTTAAAATCAGATCAACAAATCTCTAAGAATATAGTAAACTTTCTATTATGGAGCAACTGCAATTTTTTTTTTTTCAGCATGGCACAACTGACAAAAAATGACTCATTGGGACCTGGCTGGAAATACAGAGAATGATTTAGGATCGTTCCAGTCTATAAGGGCTGTTAGTTAGGACTGGAGCTAAGCAAAAGAATAGAACCCTTGCCCAGGTAATAGTGCTGTGGCCTTTCTCTATTTTACTAAGAAAATCTATAACTTTTCCTTTCTAAGACCAAATGCCTCACCAATACATTCTAACTGGCTTTCTTTTTGTTGCTGTTGTTGTTGTTGTTGTGTATTCTGCCTACCTCAGGTCAGAGGATTCAGGGACACTGGCTTATATAACCTGGAAAAATCTAATGGAAACCATTAGATTGTCATTTAGGGTGAGCTGGCTAAGTAAGCCCTTGAACTAGTGTCAGCCTCTCTCAGGGGCAGGGCTTATTTTTCCTACCATAACAGGAGACTGGCAGGGAACAGTATAAATACAAATGCATGGCTGCTTTCTGGGATTTTTCATCTCCTCCTCAGAAAGTAAAGGCAATAGACATGGCTCTGTACACTATTCACCTACTTTGTTCCTTCCTATCCTCTTCACTTAGGGGAAACAGAATCATACTTTAAAATTAAGCCTTTTGAGGTAATAAGTATTAGCAAGAGAGAGGTGGATTTGTCTGATAGGTGCCCTAGTCTGAGAAATACAAGGATCTACTGTTATCTTCCCAAGATGCAGCAACCTCAGACCAAAGAGCCCAGTGTCCCAGGCTTGGCAATATAGGGGCAGCAGCTGGATGGAACCAGAACCCTGAAGGGACAGTGGAAAGTCGGGGGGAAAGCAGAGGAGCAAAGGAGGAGGAACTAGGGGAAATTTGGGAAGGGCTCTCTGGGCTCCAACCCAAGGTGTAATGTATGTATATTTACAACTTTGGTTAATCCCTTGGGATGATGATAACTGGTTCTGAGGGAGACTTGGGCTTCTCAGCATAAAGTTGGTCCTGCATGTCCTTTTAGCTCTGCAAGGCGCCCTGACCCCCAATTATACAAATTTCATAATATGAAATCTTCTCATCCTCTAAGTTTTTACATATGCTGTTCCTCTGCCCCCAATTCTGTTCCTCTGCACTGACAGCCATTTGGTCATCCTCAAGAACAACTTTCACTTTTCTCATCTTCAGAGCTTTCCCTCACCTCTACAGTTAGTCTCCCTTGTCCTCAGCTGCCAGGACACCTCGTGGGCACCTTCTGGACGTCTCTAACATGTTGTACAGTCATCATCACTTATATAATTGTCTCCTTCACAAAACTGAATTGCTCAAAGGAAGACTGGGTCTTACTCATCTTGCATCCATACTAGCTAGATCGATGGCACAGTGCTTGACACCTTATAGGTGTTTAATTAGTGTTTAGTGAATGAAAAAAGCCAAGAAAAATGGACCAGCTTCTGAGAAGCAAATGTGCTACCCACTTGGAGATATGAGCCCAAGGTAGTGGGTGTGAAGGGGCCTAAAAGTCATACATCCTGTGGTGTCCTGTGAAGTTTGAGATAAATGGAAACTGTCTCACTGAACCTAAGAAAAATATACGTGGTCAGTGCTTCCCTCAAGCAAGCTCCAAGGAAGATACATCATCACGAACTGCCATGAAAAGCAAGAGTGATATTGAATGAGTTTTGCAGACTTCCCAGAAAATCTTATCATCCATTCACAATCTACAGTATTAAAATTTGTGTGCTCCTTTCTGGTGATCAGTTTTCTACCTGTTAACTTATAAAGACCTAGCAAAGGGCATAGATAGTTCTTCCTGGTCTGATTAAAGATATTCCCACAAGTTTCTAAAGACAAAATGATCCATGAGTCTAGACTCCCATGCAAGTAGCTATTGGAAAGTCATGCCAGGGACTGCCTTGGCCGTGGCCTTTTCTCCAGATTGTGCATTAATTTGAATGGTTCTTGACATTTGGGTAGAACTGATGTAATCATTCACAGAGAAAGGTACCTATATTCAAAATGGTTGTGTTTCATCGTTGCTCTGAACAATATGAGTTAGAATTATCATTCTACCCAAAAGAAACATAGATCGATAATATGAACAAACTTTAGCTATAAAACTTTTTTCACATTTCAGAATATTTTCACATAGAGTATCTCATTCATAAACTCACCAACAATCCTATGATGGTAGTCTGACCAGGAGGCTATTACTGAAATGTCAAGGACTCAGAAGAGGGGTAAGTGACCTACCCAAAAGCAAAAGGCAATACAGCAAGTGGCAGGCTTAGTCCCACGATTCCAAAACCCTAGTAAACTTTATCTGTTTTTTGCCTAATATAAATGCTGAAGTTTCTACCTATGACGAAAGTATAGCACAGGAATCTAACTCTTTGCATCAAACATTTTGGGTTATCCACATGGGCCCATGGGAGGCCGGCACTGCAACTTGCCCAGAGGTGGGGTGTGGCCAAGTGACTTGCTTTGGGGGTTGAAGTTTTAGGGTCTGGTGCCTAAGTCATGACACTCTTTTTCCTTCTGCCACAGAAACCAGAACCACTTAAGAGGTGGCTGCTTCATCAGCCTGGGTCCCGGAGTAAAGATGAGGAGGAGCAGAGCCCCCAGCTGACCCACAATGGACCCAGGCAATGAAAACGTCTGTTTTACTGCAGTGTATTGTTACCACAGCACAACATGGCTTACCCTTCCTGATACACTGCACACAGGGTCTTACATTAGAGGGCCCCACTGACATGACCAAAGAACCATAAAAATTAGGGTAAATTGCATCTCTTTGGAAGCTAAGGATGAGTGCCATACATAAGCTGGCATTTCAGGAATTTCAGCAAGATAAAATGAATTTAAGGAAGATAACAAGAGATGACTCAATAAATAAATTTATATCCTAGAAGTTTTTACCACTCCGTGCTAAATAGGGACACGATATGGAGTTTCCCCAACCAATAATAATAATAATAATAATGTTCTCTAAGTTTATATTGGTCTTGGAGAAGGAAGTGTCTTAATAGTCACTGATGGGGAATGCCATGACAAGTACTAGGATATACTGTTCTAGAATATACTGTTCTGCCCTCCCTAAGATAACATACAATATGCACACATGTGAAGAGAAAACTAGTGCTCACCTCCCAGAGGGAGGTGCTGGTGTCTGATGGCTCAAGAACTATGTGCTGAATCCGACAGACTGTTGAATAATGGGCACACTGACCCACCTGTTCTCAACCAGTGTTCATATGGTCCCTGTATAGAAGAATCTATCTCCCAAAACAAAAGTTTGACACATAAAGCAAATTTGGCATATTGTTGTTGGTCCCCAAACATCATTCAAGCCCCCACAAATGCTTGTAGGGTATGTAATGTAAAACAGATAACATTTAAATGATCATAAATACAATACCATGTGACAAAGAAGTCTTGGTGCAACTTAGAGGGAAAAGACAAATCTCAACTTGCTTGTTGGATATAAGATCAAAATCACAAGATAGACTTTCCTGTCATATGAGGAGAACCACTGACAGAAGACCCTCTGAGGCTGATGGAGGTAAGGGCACCCATTACACCTTTATTCTGCCAGAGTTTTACCCACAGGATGAAGACAAAAATAAAAAGCTTAAAATTGGGAGTATTTAGAGATGAACACTCTGAAATCAAATCATTTACAAGGATATGACAAAATCAAGTATTTTCTCAGAAAAGCCAATGCATAGGTTCCCTACCTTTCCAGAAGAGGAGTCACACAGAAACCCTCACGGGAGCATCCCAGGACTGAGCAACTCCCAGTCTTTTCATGATGTAGTTGGCTAAGCACACTGATGGGCTGGCCCTTCCCTGTGCGTGGCAGGCAAGCTCCGGGAGCCAAGGACAGGCATTTTCACAATTTCCTAATAGGGAGTAAAGCTGAACTTGCAAAGGTCAGATTGGCTGTCATTAAACGAGGGTCATGGAGACAGAGCCGAAAGAGAAGCCTCAAAACTCCTCTCTAGAGAGAAGAATCAGATCATGAAACTGGCAAGGGAAAGAACGGGGGGAAAAGAATAAGAGTAAAAACAACTATGAATAATTTATTGAGCACGTTTTCTATTGTAGACATTGAGCTAACCCTTCTTTGTGCATGGCCTCAATTAATATCAAAATTAACTCTAAGAAGTAGATACTCTCACTCTCCATACTTTACAGATGAGGCAGTTGAGGATGAGAGAAATTAAAGAATGCTTTCAGAAGGTGGGTGAAGGGTGCGGGAAGGCAGAGGGACTGACAGTGCTGTGACTTTCCCTGGGGAAGCATGGCATCCCTCAGTGGGGAACTACAAAAGTTACCAACTAAAGATTTATAGGCGGAGCTCTTCAGAAAGCCGACAATTCACTTCTCCAAGTGAGTTGGATTTAGAGTATGGATATCATTTAACTTTGAATACCACTTACTCTTTTGACTATGCATTCTCAACAAGGTTGATCATCCACAAGGAGGAAAAAAACGGGTTCTGGGGTCTGTAGCGGGTTGAATAGTGTTCCCAAAAATTCATATCCATCTGGAACCTCGGCATATGCCCTTACCTGGAAATAGAGTCTTTGCAGGTACAATTAAGGTAAATAGTAAGATGAGATCATACTCGATGAGGGTGAGCTGTAAATATATATAAACAAATATATCTGTGGTATTAAATTTTCATGAGAGGAAGAGATTAGGAGAAAATCTGAAAAAGGTCCTTACTGGGCTATAATGAATAAAAGGCCGAGACGCCCTGCTCTAGGCTGTGAGGATTCTGAGAGGCTGGGGAGGGAGGGTGAAGACAAAGTTTTACTCAAAGGCTACTTTCTACTGTGTTTTAAATTGTCCTTCTTGTTCTTGTCATTTAAACTAAATACTCCCAATTGTTTCTTCTTCCATTCTGGCCCAGACACAATTATTACAACTTCCAGAAATTTGTTCTGCCATCTATTTGCAAAAGGATTTGTCCCCAAATGACGCAGAACAATCACCTGCAATATACCGATTTTCAGTTTTGTGCCTCCTTGTAACAATTCTCTTGTCACAGGGGTTGTAAGGCAGTCTTGAGGTTACTGGACTCTATGTGTTTTTGTTTTTCACTGTAATCTCCAGCTTTGTCTCACAATTTTGATGTTTACAGGAACACTAAAGGTAATTTCTCCATTATATTTTCCTTTTTCCTGTTATTTCTAGTATAGCTAAAAGGAAATTGTGTATGGTTGCTCATTATACTGACCTTTGATGAAAGCCATGGAAATTAGACCACAGACCTATGAAGGCTATTCAGTGAACTGCCAGTAGGTCTAAGGGAGAGAACCCGGAGATGGCTGGTGTAGCTCCAACTTTGCCTGGGATATTGACAGAAACCATTTGGCAGTCCATGCAAAATGGATTTCTCTAGAGACTTCCCTAAAGACAAGTAACCCTGAGTATTTAATGTGTGTGGTTTAAGTCTCCAAATTCTTCATGGTGAGTACGGGGAATGTGATGATACTGGCCTGGTAGATTTTGAGAGCAGGCATTACCCACCTACTTCTATTGCAATAGAAGCTTAATTATCATGACTCCTCTGGAATGCTCCGTTTTGAAAACAGAACGGCCTCTGTCTATGTGCAGTTAGGGTTCAGGATGTTAAATACGACTTTCCATTTTGTCACAGTTTCAGCTGAGAACAACAGGATGAGACCCCCTATGCAAGATGTGCAAAG
Organism: Smutsia gigantea; assembly: GCA_032199065.1. Taxonomy (NCBI): domain Eukaryota; kingdom Metazoa; phylum Chordata; class Mammalia; order Pholidota; family Manidae; genus Smutsia; species Smutsia gigantea. The sequence continues at coordinate 134,110 of JAVSCE010000869.1, read as the reverse complement.
AAATATGAGGCAGGTTTGTTAGTCCTTTGCTCTTCACACTGGGACAGGCTTGAAGATTTGTCACAGAGATTGGGAAGTGAAGAGTTTTTTTTAAAAAAGGACCTGGTGAGCTGTGGCATTTCTCCTCCTTTCCTAAGTAGGAAGGAAGTGGAAAGTTGTTTCCATCTTAAGCCACATGAGGATGGATTTCAGGGCTTGAAGAGCTTGACAGGTAAATGCTGGTGATTGGCAGTCAGCGCCTGGAGCTGACCCATACCTGAACTTGTCAAAATGTGAGAGGCTGGCTGACTGGAGGGGCCATTGGTGGTAAAGAGGGCTGCACTGAAATTGGCCTGCACTTGAAGAGTATGGAGGGGCCAAGATGCGTGTATGCTTCCCAGGTGTTAGATATGGATCCCTCAGAAGGAAGGAGGGCTCAGGTCACCTTGAGGGACAAGGTGATCCCACCGATCCCACCAGAAGGGGTGTGGATGGAACCACTGAGGATAGGGGCTGTCCTAGGAAAGTGCCATACAAGGAACCAAAATAGGGGGGCGCAGCGCCATGAAGGAGATCCCTGATTTGGAGGTGGGCCTTTGGAAGGTGGTTAGGTCATGAGAGTGGAGCCCTCATGTCCGGGATTAGTACCTTCAGAAAAGAGATTAGTACCTTAGAGAGCTAGCTCTTTGTTCCCTTTTGCTGTGTGAGGGCACAGTGAGAAGACAGACAACTATGAACAAGGAGGCAGTTCCTCACCAGACACCAAATCTGCTGGCACCTTAATCTTGGAATCCTAGCCTCCAGAATTGTGAGAAATAAATGTTTTCTATGTATAAGCCACCCAATCTATGGTATTTTGTTATAGCAGCCCAAACATACTAAGACAACTCACTCCCAATCTGCAGGACAGCACCAAGTTTCTACAGTGTCTCACAGATTCTCACAGATTATTGTCAAAAATAGATTATTACCATATAGATATAGCTCTTTAATCTCCAGAATATGATTCATCTGGGCCTGGTGCTCATATTTCCTTCACTATATTTGGTTGCAATTCCCTTTTCACACACTCTTTGTTCTACCCCTGCCAGTTTGAAGACCATATCCTTGAGAGAGAGGATGAAAGAACAGATTGGAATCATTCTATCTTCTTTGTCAACAGCTTTGGAACCAAAGTGACCATATCACTCTCTCCTTTTATGCACACTGGGGTCCCTTTCTCCCAAGCTTCCTGTCTCTGCCCTCCTCCCAAGTATGGTCCAGTATTCTCTGCCCATTGTCCAGGGCTTCCTTTCTGATCTCATTTCACTGATAATGATCATCAATTTAGCTTCTGTTCTCACACCTGCTTCACTGCTATTTGTTCTCATCAACTTAATCTGATTATCAAGTTCTTCCTTGTTTTGAATCAAAGATCTCTTCTACTGGGTCCACTTTCCTTTCCCCACAACACCTAAGCATAAATTTTTTCTCAGTTTCCTGTTCTGAAAACGTTGCCATTCAGTCCCTCAGGGCTACACCCTAGCTGGCCTGTGAATTGCCCTGTGAAGCCACCTTTCATCCTGTCACTATGAAAGCTTCCCCTGAGGAAAAGCTGTCATTACACCTGACAATGTGCACTGAGAAACCCACGATTCCTCTCTTTTTACCCTAAAACTCTCATTGATTTTTCTCCACAGAGACAATAAAGTATTCCTACCATAAGGTCATCAATGCCTTTTTTTATTTTTAAGTCACCTTCAATTTGTCATTTCCTCGGAGAAATATTTTCTTTTCAAGCTCCCTCTTTCTAGTTTTGCTGTTCACATGTCTCAGGTTGTCCCCATCAGGAATGCAATTGTTTAACTTAATCCAGGGCTGCTGGTCAATGTCAGCACTCCTCAAGTCATCAAAGTTGTTAAATTATTAAAACGGAAGATTATTGCCATAGCAAACTGACACTCTTTCATTAATTCATTCCAGCATGCATTTGCTCCACAAATAAGTTGTGAGGACCAAGTATATGTCAAGCACTGAGATTAACAAACTCACAATCTCCATCTTTAGAAACCTAAAGCCAATACTTCAAATATAACTGGAGTCCCATGTGACTCCATTTGGTACATAGAGTTGTAATAAATATATTTTGATAAATGAAAGTAATTAAAAACAATTCAAATTGTTATCATTGTCAGGCAGCGAAGCACATTCTTAAGTCCCAGCAAAACATCTTTTTTTTATGGTTTTCTTTTGCTTGTTTGTTTTTAATTAAGGTATCATTGATATACAATCTTATGAAGGTTTCACATGAATAACATTGTGGTTTCAACATTCACCCATATTATCAAGTCCCCCTAACCCCACTGCATTGCAGTCACTGTCTATCAGCGTAGGGAGATGCTACAGAGTCATTACTTGTCTTCTCCATCCCAGCAAAACATCTTAAACTTTCCTTTGCACACCTCTTTCACTCTGTCCCTTCCAGCTCCTCTGAGGACTCCCCAGACACTTAGGCCAACAGGACAAACTGACCTGTCATTGAAGGACCTCTCCACCCCCACCTCAGCTAAAAGCAAATAGAAATCCAAGATAAATGCACAGTCCCCCCAAATAAAGAGTTTTTAAATATAGAGATGAATTAGAAAGCAAGAACGAAAATCCGCAGATATAATGAAGGAGAGATATGCACAGTTCTCCTAGGGGGCAAAAGCTAAGGCCAAGTGGTTCACAAAGGGTGGAATTGGGCCTGACTCCAGTGGTTGGGAGACTCAGGAACAAGGGGCAATGCCTCACATTCTCGCAAAAAGGGAAGACAGAATGGAGCCCAGCGTACCATGCCATGAGCCGTGAAGGGCTGCCTGGGACATCAGATGGAGCCCAGGAAATGGGACACACTGACATGGAAAAGGGAAGGAGATGTTAGCACCATGAAGGTGGTCTGTTTGGCATTCCTGCCCATCCTTCTCCTGCCCCACTATCTGGGCCCAGACGTATCCCCACATACACACTCAAAACCACAAAGCACACCCTGAGGGTTCCAGCCATGTCCAGCTTTCCTTCCTGGGAAACCCCATACCCACCAGGCCCAGGCCCAGCCCCCAGACATTGACCACGGTGTTAAAAAGAAAAAATAACAGGTGTGGTTTCTGGCTTCTGATGGGACCTTGACTGCTGTACCTTAGCAGTGCCATTATAAGGAGCCCCAAAGGATAACCCCATACCCTCGCATAGTGTCTGGAACGTAATAGGTCCTCAGTAAGTACTTGTCAAATAAATGAACAAATGAGGAATGGGAAGGGAGGCCACACCAACAGATAAAATGGAATAAAGAACTAATGTGGACCCATGGATTAAAGATGGCAGCATGAGAGGTGAGACACAGGCTTCCTCCTAAAACCGCATATAATACGAAAATATAATTAATACAACTAATCCTGAAAGAGCAACAGGAAAGAGGACTGTGCCAGACTGCATACACCTGGAGAAAAGAGAAGACCTCACCGAACAGGGTAATGTACCAAAGGTGTGGCCTGGCAGGACCCAAGCCCTTCCCCCACCCCAGCTCACCGGCAGGAGGAATAGAAACTGAGCAGGGAGGGAGTGGAAGCCTGGGACTGCTGAATACCTAGCTCCGGAGATCTTCTCTGGGAGCACAAACCTACAATTCATGGTGCTTGCATGATACTCTCATGATTATGGGGTTGGAAAGCTAAGACAGGCAAAATTCCTGGAGAGACTGAGATTCCAGCCACTTGTGGAAAGCAGGGATCCATATTCGGCTGCTCTGGGACAAAAGAAAGGTGGGCAGTCTGAGAGACTTCCTAACAAGGAAACCCTTAGCAAGAGGGCTGCTAAAGGGGCAAGGATAGCACAGAATTTACTGCTCAGGAGAGAGGATAGGTAGACAAAATTGTCTGGGTGCACTCTGCCCAGCAGGTTGGGACCTTTGCCATATAGACTCTCATATTTAAGGAGGAAAAAGAAATCTTCCTCCTTAGATGATCTTCAGGTGCTCCAGCTCCCTGGCTGGCTACACACCCCAAGGACCCCCTCTGTGATACGCAGCCTATTGTGCCTTTCTTCCAGCCAGCCCCACCTGGCTCGCAAACCAGCAAACCCTACCCTGGCGTTAGCCCAGCCAGAGGGAAGATCTGTCTACAGCAACTACAAATGCAAAGCATAGAGGCTTATACCTGTGTGCTCAGCCTGCTGGCTCAGACAGTGGAGACAGGCATAGCAGCCGGGTAGCAGGAAACAGCTCTTTCCTCCCCCAGGCACCAATACCACTCCCGTGCCACCCCTGATATTGATTGCTTCAGGGGCTGAGCAGCTCCAGGGAGTAGAGCTTCTGGGCACTAGAGGGTACCATATACAAATATGAAAGGCCAAAGAAATCTGGCTCAGAGTAAAATTATTAATATCACTTCTGAGAAAGATTTAAATGACATTACCCTCATGACTCTTCCTGAAAGGGAGTTCAAAATAAAAATCATAAACATGCTCATGGAGGTATGGAAAGATATTCAAGAACTCAGGAATGCATTCCAGTTGGAGATCCAATCGTTGAAGAGCACAATGGACGGTATTAAAAGCAGATTGGATATGGTGGAGGAGATGATAAATGAAATAGAAACTAGAGAAGAGGAATACAAAGAAGCTGAGGCACAGAGAGAAAAAGGATCTCTGAGAATGAAAGAATATTGAGAGAACTGTGTGACCAATCCAAATGGAACAATATTCACATTATAGGGGTACCAGAAGAAGAAGAGAGAAAAAGGGTTGGAAAGTGTCTTTGAGGAGGTAATTGCTGAAAACTTCCCCAATCTGGGGAAGGAGATAGTCTCTCAGGCCTTGGAGATGCACAGATCTCCCAACACAAGGGACCCAAGGAAGACAACACCAAGACATATAGTAATTAAAATGGCAAAGATCAAGGATAAGGACAGACTATTAAAAGCAGCCAGAAAGAGAAATAAGATCACATACAAAGGAAAACCCATCAGGCTATCATCAGACTTCTCAGCAGAAACCTTACAGGCCAGAAGAGAGAGGCATGATGCATTTAATGCAATGAAGCAGAAGGGCCTTGAACCAAGAATACTTTATCTGGAAAGATTATCATTTAAATTTGAAAGAGGGATTAAACAATTTCCAGATAAGCAAAAGCTGAGAGAATTTACCTCCCACAAACCATCTCTACAGTGTATCTTGAGGGACTGCTATAGATGGAAGTGTTCCTAAGGTTTAATAGCTGTCAAAACAGGTAATAAAACCACAGTAAAGAAAGTAGAACATCTAATTACGAAGCAAATGCAAAACTTAAAATAACTATCTCCAAGTCAATCAAGGTATAGACAAAGAGTACAGAATATGATACCTAATATATAAAGAATGGAGGAGGAAGCAAAAAAAACCCTTAGATTGTGTTTGTAGTGGAATATTAAAAGAGTTAAGTTAGACTCTTAAGTAGTAAGGAAGTTAACCTTGAACCTTTGGTAACCATGAATCTAAAGCCTGCAATGCCAATGTACATACCTATCCATAATCACCCTAAATGTAAATGGACTGAATGCACCAATCAAAAGACATAGAGTCACTGAATGGATAAAAAAACAAGACCCATCTATATGCTGCTTACAAGAGACTCACTTTAAACCCAAAGACATACAGAGACTAAAAGTGAAGGGATGGAAAAAGATATTTCATGCAACTAATAGGGAGAAAAAAGCAGGAGTTGGCAGTACTTATATCAGACAAAATAGACTTCAAAACAAAGAAAGTCACAGGAGACAAAGAAGGACATTACATAATGATAAAAGGGTCAATCCAACAAGAAGATTTAACCATTATAAATATCTATGCACCAACACAGGAGCACCTACATATGTGAAACAAATGCTAACAGAATTAAAAGGAGAAATAGAATGCAATGCATTCATTCTAGGAGACTTCAACACTCCACTCACTATGAAGGACAGATCAACCAGACAGAAAAGAAGTAAGGAGACAGAGGCACTGAACAACACAATAGAACAGATGGACCTAACAGACATCTATAGAACTCTACACCCAAAAGCAGCAGAATACACATTCTTCTCAAGTGCACATGGAACATTCAAGAATAGATCATATACTAGGCCACAAAAAGAGCCTCAGTAAATTCAAAAAGATTGAAATTGTACCAACCAGTTTCTCAGACCACAAAGGTATGAAACTCAAAATAAATTACACAAAGAAAATGAAAAATCCAACAACCACATGGAGGCTTCACAACATGCTCCTAAATAACCAATGGATCAATGACCAAACAAAAACAGAGATCAAGCAATATATGGAGACAAATGACAACAACAATTCAACACAGCAAAATCTGTGGGACGCAGCAAAGGCCGTGTTAAGAGGAAAGTATATTGCAATACAGGCCTACCTCAGGAAAGAACATTCCCATATCAGCAGTCTAAACTCACAATTAATGAAACTAGAAAAAGAATAACAAATGAGGCACAAAGTCAGTAGAAGGAGGGACATAATAAAGATTAGAGCAGAAATAAAATCGAGAAGAATAAAACAATAGAAAAAAATCAGTGAAAGCAGGAGCTGGTTCTTTGAGGAAATAAACAAAATAGATAAACCCCTAGCCAGACTTCTCAAGAAAAAAACAGTCTATACACATAAACAGAATCAGAAATGAGAAAGGAAAAACACCTACAGACACCACAGAAATACAAAGAATTATGAGAGAACGCTATGAAAAATTATATGCTAATAAACTGGATAACCTAGAAGAAATGGACAACTTTCTAGAAAAATACAACTTTCCAAGGCTGACCCAGAAAGAAACATAAAATCTGAACAGACCAATTACAAGCAAAGAAATTGATCTGGTAATCAAAAACCTACCTAAGAACAAAACTCCTGGCCAGATGGCTTCACCGCTGAATTTTATCAAACATTTAGAGAAGACCTAATACCCATCCTCTTTAAAGTTTTCCAAAAAGTAGAAGAAGAGGGAATACTTCCAAACTCATTCTACGAGGCCACCATCACTCTAATACCAAAACCAGGCAAAGACACCACACAAAAAAAATTGCAGACCAATATCCCTGATGAATATAGATGCAAATATACTCAACAAAATATTAGCAAACCAAATTCAAAAATACATCAAAAAGATCATCCATCATGATCAAGTAGGATTTATTCCAGGGATACAAGGATGGTACAACATTCTAAATCCATCAACATCATCCACCACATCAACAAAAAGAAGGACAAAAACCACATGATCATCTCCATAGATGCTGAAAAAGCATTTGACAAAATTCAACATCCATTCATGATTAAAACTCTCAACAAAATGGGTATAGAGGGCAAGTACCTCAACATAATAAAGGCCATATATAACAAACCCACAGCCAACATTATACTTAACAGTGAGAAGCTGAAAGCTTTTCCTTTAAGATTGGGAACAAGACAAGGATGCCCACTCTCCCCACTTCTATTCAACGTAGTACTGGAGGTCCTAGCCACGGCAATCAGACAACACAAAGAAATAAAAGGCATCCAGATTGGCAAGGAAGAAGTCAAACTGTCCCTGTTTGCAGATGACATGATATTGTACATTAAAAACCCTAAAGAATCCACTCCAAAACTACTAGATCTAATATCTGAATTCATCAAAGTTGCGGGATACAAAATTAATATGCAGAAATCTGTGGCATTCTTATATACTAACAATGAACTAACAGAGGGAGAAATCAGGAAAACAATTCCATTCACAGTTGCATCAAAAAGAATAAAATATCTAGGAATAAACCTAACCAAGGAAGTGAAAGACCTATACTCTGAAAACTACAAGACACTCATGAGAGAAATTAAAGAAGATACCAATAAATGGAAACACACCCCATGTTCATGGATAGGAAGAATTAATATTGTCAAAATGGCCATCTTGCCTAAAGCAATCTACAAATTCAATGCAATTCCTATCAAAATACCAATAACATTCTTCAACAAACTAGAGAAAATCATTCTAAAATTCATATGGAGCCATAAAAGACCCTGAATAGCCAAAGCAATCCTGAGAAGGAAGAATAAAGCTGGGGGGATTATGCTCCCCAACTTCAAACTCTACTACAAAGCCACAGTACTCAAGACAATTTGGTACAGGCACAAGAACAGACCCATAGACCAATGGAACAGATTAGAGAGCCCTGATATAAACCCAATCATATATGTTCAATTATTATACAATAAAGGAGCCATGGACATACAATGGGGAAATGACAGCCTCTTCAACAGCTGTGTTGGCAAAACTGGACAGCTACATGCAAGAGAATGAAACTGGATTATTGTTTAACCCCCATACACAAAATTAAACTCAAAATGGATCAAAGACCTGAATGTAAGTCATGAAACCATAAAACTCTTAGAAGACTACATAGGCAAAAATCTCCTGAATATTAGCATGAGCAACTTCTTCCTGAACGCATTTACTCGAGCAAGGGAAACAAAAGCAAAAATGAATTCATAGGACTACATCAAACTAAAAGTTTCTGTACGGCAAAGGACAGCATCAACAGAACAAAAAGGCATCCTACAGTATGGGAGAATATATTTGTAAATGACATATCTGACAATGGGTTAGCATCCAAAATATGTAAAGAACTTACACGCCTCAACACCCAAAAAGCAAATAACCCAATTAAAAAATGGACAGAGGATATGAAGAGACAGTTCTCCAAAGAAGAAGTTCAGATGGCCAACAACACATGAAAAGATGCTCCACATCACTAATCATCAGGGAAATGCAAATTAAAACCACAATGAGATATCACCTCACACCAGTTAGGATGGCCGCCATCCAAAAGACAAGCAACAACAAATGTTGGCAATGATGTGGAGAAAGGGGAACCCTCCTACACTGCTGATGGGAATATAAGCTAGTTCAACCATTGTGGAAAACAATATGGAGGTTCCTCAAAAAACTAAAAATAGAAATACCATTTGACCCAGGAATCCCACTTCTTAGAATTTACCCAAAGAATACAACTTTTCAGAATCAAAAAGACATATGCACACCTTTGTTTATTGCAGCACTTTTTACAATAGCCAAGATAAGGATGCAACCTAAGAGTCCATCAGTAGATGAATGGATAAAGAAGGTGTGGTACATATACACAATGGAATACTATTCAGCCATAAGAAAGAAACAAATCCCACCATTTGCAACAACATGGATGGAGCTGGAGGATATTATGCTCAGTGATATAAGCCAGGCGGAGAAAGACAAGTGCCAAATGATTTTCCTCATTTGTGGAGTATAACAACAAAGCAAAACTGAAGGAACAAAATAGCAGCAGACTCAGAGACTCCAAGAAGGGACTAGTGGTTACCAAAGAGGAGGGGTGTGGAAGGGCAGGTGGGGAGTGTGTGAGAAGGGGATTGAGGGGTATTTTGTTTAGTATACATGGTGTGGGGGATCACAGGGAAAACAGCGCAGCACAGAGAAAGCAAATAGTGAATCTGTGGCATCTTACTACACTGATGGACAGTGACTGCACTGGGGTATGGGTGGGGATTTGATAATATGGGTAAATGTAATGACCACATTGTTTTTTCATGTGAAACCTTCATAAGAGTATATATCAATAATACCTTATAAAAATATATATATATATAAATAATTATTATAATAATACCTTAATAATTTTTTAAAAAGACCTAATGTGACCCAATCTTTAATGTGTTTTTGCAGAATTATATATGTAATTATATATGTATACATAAGAAATTAATCTGAAATGTTTAAAAGTTTGTATTACATAATATATACATATATAATATATATTATCTTGATATATTAATACTATATGCACATTTATGTTTAATACAGACATAATTTTTATATATATGTACATGCAGAGAAAATTGCTTAAAGAATACACAAAATCTTGGAGAAAGGAACTAGGGATCAGATATGAGAGGGAAGCCGTTTTTACTGTTTACCCTTTTGTACCATTTGTTCTTTTCCCATACATATGCATATCTCATATGTATAGCTTTACACACACAAAGAAGTTTAAAAATATTTAGGTATCTACTATATAAAGAAAATAATTTCTATCTACTTCACACCAGTTTTATGATAATTTCAAATGAGACAAAGCACATGAAATGTGCTCTCTAAACTGTGAGTTCCATGCAAACATGAATTGCTAGTATACTATTTCCTTCCTCTGCACTGTGACTGACTGGGGCCTGTGGCAGCAGCAAGGAGAGAGGTTAGCTTGCAAGGTTGTAAGAACTAGACCCCTTACTGACAAGTCTGGGAGGAAGGGTCCTCTGACAGCCAGGGCACCCAGGTATTTCTCACCCCAGCACTCTCTGGCTCCCACAAAACTCCTAAAATCCCACAAGACGGGCTTCCTCTAGAAAGATTGTCCAGGCAGCACCTGGGGTCTATTTGGGGTGTCCTCTCAGCCTCCCTATGCTCAGCACATCCTATTCCATCCTCCTCCTGACCCTCTATCTGGATCCAGACTTATTCCCACACATACCCCCAAAGCCACAAAGTGCACCCTGAGGGCCCCAGCAATGCCCTATTTCCCTTCCTGGGAAACCCCACACTCTATGCACCAGAATGAGGCCTGGCCCATAGACATAACTCACAGGGTTTAAAAGAAAAAGTTAGAATAAAATAGCAGGTGTGGTTTCTGTCTGCTGATAGGACTTGGCTGCTATGCATTAGCAATGTCATTCTAAGGATCCCTGAGCATTCCTTTGAGGGAGGGCCTATTGACAGTTCTGAGAGTGAGGCAAGGAGACTGAGCAAGAACATATTACATGCAGGCTGGATTTCCTCCTAGACCAAGAGATCTACAGCTCTGGACAACCTCCACGTTCTTGGGTAACCCGTAACTTATAACTGAAACGTCAGGATTAGCCAACTCAAGGGTCAGAAATGTTTTTTAGCACAGAAGAAAACCTCAGTCAGAGTAGCTCACATGCTTTCCAAAAAAATATATGAAATCCTTTTGGGTAGAGTCTTTAACAGTGATTTTGGCTTTGCCAGTCTAACCTACTGCCTCTGCTAGATTCACCTAGATAGAGTCCTGTCTGTTCTGGGGGCTTCTTCTCAGTTAACAGGAGTAACCCAGTGGAAGTTTCTGTTCTGATAACACAATTGGCTAGACATATTTGCCTTGTAAGTTTTTGGATAAATATTTACTAAGCAGCCACAAAGTGACTGGCATCATTAAGTCTGTGTGTCAGAGGGTTCTAGGAATAGTTTGTGCTTTGCGCCAAAGATAAAGTATATTGTGTATTATTTCTTGTATATATCTTGTATATTATCTCTTTTGTGATGAGAGGAGCAGACACCTGATGGAGACAGGTCTATAACAGAGCCACCATTCAGTCACCTCGGCCCATCTTATCCCTGTGGTCACAGGACTCTACAGCCAAGGCTCCAGGCACCAACATGAACATGTCACTAGCCTGTCTGTCCCCTAGGTGCTGGCATGGGCCCTGGAGTGGGCTTGGGGCTGAGCCAGCCCACCACACATTTTCTTTGTAGTATAAATATGAACTAGAAAAAATTAGATCAGAGACCAAGAATGGCACAGAACAGGCAAAAATCCTTGTCTCTAAGCCTGCTGAGAAGTGATGAAACCAGGCACACCTAGAGAGCTGGCAGCTTCCAGCCATAGCAGACTGACCCCTCACCGTGGACATTAGCATCTCACTGTGGACACTCACAGTCACAGCAAGGGTGAGGAGCCACTTTATGAAGCCTCATGGGCAAAGGGCCCAGGAGACTCCTCTGAAGGCAGGAAAGAAGTTCACCAGCTGAAGATTAGAAATGACAAAAGGGGTGACAGTTCAATGAAGGAACTCCCATGAAACACAGTAGGGCACCCAGGTGTCCCTCAGAATCAGGCGCTGATCAGTCTGGGGAATGCAGATGGTGCATGGGCTTCTGAGAGGTACCAAATGGATTGTTAAGCAGAGAGGAAAACTGACCAGCAGACAACTCTCCAGCCTAAGTGCACCTTGAGGCTGATCCCCAGGTTCACTGTTTGCTCACCCTCCGCCCTCTGCCCCCAGCATCCTAGAGAACAGCCAGAGACCCCCTTGCAAGGCATGTGGGTCACATGTGGTGTGTTCTCTTCAGTATTCATATCCTTGCTGAAAAATTGGATAAATCAAGGTTTCACTAAAATAATGTTCAAAATCCATCCATGTTTCTTCCAGTATACACTGTGGGAAAAGCTAAGATCTCATGGCAGTCCAAACCACGCCTGCCTGCCATGAGGGTGTGCAGAAGCACAGGAAAGCCAGTCCTACTTGGAAGCCTTAGTAATTACTATGGGAGCCTGTCGGATGCCAGGAGGCTGGGAAGACAGCTTAATTAGGTGCAACCGCTGACAGATCTGATTGGGAAATTGAGGACACTGTGACTGAGTGCCATTCAGGCGGCAATCTGCTCCTTCTGTTAAGACATAGGAAGGGTCTCTTCTTTTGCCTACCACAAAAGGAGAACTGTAATTACCCAATGTCAAACTGCAGCTGGGCGTGCTATTTTGGATTTCATATTTTCCTGGAGTTTTACAACCAAAAAGATGAAGTGCCTCCCACTTGAATGGTGGCTGTATTTAAGGTACTTGAGGCCCTATAACAGTCTACATTCCTAATTCCACCTCTCATGGTGAAGGGTGGGTAGCAAGCCAAAATGGAGTGGTTTATACCACATGCAGCTGTAGAAGCTCTGTGCGTGTCCCGGGGCTGCCTTAACAAAGTACCACACCCTGGGTGGCTTAGACAACAGAAATGCATCGCCTCATGGTTCTGAAGGCTAGAGGCCCAAGATCAAGGTGTTGGCAGGATTGGTTTCTTCTAAGAGCTGAGTGGGAGAATCCTTTCCATGTCTCTCATCCAGCACGTGGTGGTTTTCTGGCCATCTCTGATGCTCCTTGGCTTACAGAGGCATCTTCCCCATCTCTCCCTTCTTCTTCACATAGCATTCTCCCTGTGTTATGTGTCCATCCCTGTATGCAAATTTCCTTCTTTTATAAGGACACAGTCATATTGGATTAAGGCTCACCCTAGTGACTTCATCCTAACTTGACCATCTGCAAAGTCCCTATTTCCCACTAAGGTCATATTCACAATACTAGGAGTTAGGACTTCATCTTTTTCAGGGACACAATTCAACCCATAATTCCTGGTTCCAATGAAATCTCATGTGGGTGCTCCCTACCCACGTGGAAAAAAGACAAAGGAGACAAAAGTAGAGCTTCTTTGGTTGACATGAGGCACAGAGACCCGGTCAGCTCACTCAGCACTACCTGCTTCCTGCAGTCTCCAAGAGGTTTCTGCTTAACTTTCCCTGGGTTTAGAGCAACTGAACTGAGAGAAAGGAGACCTGGATTTATATTTCCTCTTTTTTTATCAGCACATGTTAAATATTTAACTTAAATATTAACAAGAAAACCAGTAAGGCATTACAACCAGATAAAAAGAGCATTCAAAGATTATGCATATCAAGGCAATCTGGAATGCTGAAATGAATTTACAAATAAATGCAAAACTAGTCAATATCCACAGGGCAATAACTAACTGCATCTCTACTGGACAAAATTCATTTGCATTTCTATGAGCAAGAAACATTTGTATGACCATCAGTTTCCTACAAATTACAGTTACAAAAAAGCTCAAAGACAATGAAAAGTGCAGATAACCAGAAGAGTGTATTGGACAAGACACCCAGCAGACTTTTTTGCCCATCTCAAAGTCTTTCACAATTTTTCCTGGTAGGATATGAGCTGGGAAGACCCGGCTAGGACCACATGCTAGGACCACCTGCTCATATATCATCAATCATCTAGAGGGCATTCGATTGTCTGCTGCCTGGGGAGGACGTGTCCTCCTTTAGGTCTCAGGAACTATTAAGACAGCTCCTCCTCTCTATTTTACCCATTGCCACTCCTAAGGCCATAACAATAGGGAAACAGGAATCCTCAGTGGTTACAGGACTTCCTCAGCCCCTCCTAGGATAGCAGGCTTTCTGGAATTCAGCACCAAGCTTTTCCCTCCCATCCTTTGCCCCTGCTGTTCTTTCCCATTCCCTGTGCCTGGTCCTGGCTCCAACTTTTTCTCTTGTCCTCCAGTATCTACATTTCAGGGGTCAACCCAGCCCAGCACAGGCATCCTAAATAGGCCACTTCCCTAAACTTGGAAGTCCACCAGTCTCAAGATCAACCTTGTTCTGTCTTCTCTGTTGTGCCTCCCAAACACTTTGAGCCTAAAAGTCTGAGATCACAGACCTAAATTTTTCTAATTTGCTAGTGGTAGTGTGACCCAAGTTTCATAATTTCCTTAAACTTTGATTTCCATCATCATAAACCTCAGCATTACTGTGCATGTAAACAAGTGTAGCAAATGCTGTCATCTTCCATCCAGCTCCCCTTCAGGACCTAGGACTGGGGCGTGCATTCTTGCAGCTCACAACACAGCTCCTCCCTGAAAACTGCCCTCTGCCAAAGGTAGCCATCTCACTCAAGGCTCCAATCCCTCCCTGGGAGCAGCCCACATGCAACACCTGGTCCAGGTGGAGGTGCAAAGTCTCAGTCCACTTGCCTCACTTTGGAATATTGCTGAAGGGCCACCTCACTTTCAGTGCTCCCCCCGGGATCAGCTGGGGTCTCTGCTGCAACTCAATCACGGTTCAATTCCTCCTGCTACCCAGTCCTGCCTCTTTCTCTCCCTTACAGGTGTGTTCCCAAGGGCACTATCCAATCAATTTCTTGTGCAAAAACCTTAGCATCTCAGAGTCTGTTTCCTTAGGAACATGATCCCACAACGAGATCAAGCTGAGCAAAGAATAGGGGCTCATACATGCCACAGGCAAGTTGTGACCTTCATCAAGTCACTTCACTTTGTGGTATCAGTTAGAAAATTAGGAAATCCCTAAAATGAGTGTATTCAGCCCAAATAGTCACTATGTTTCTTTTGAGCACTAGCATTCTAGCAGTTTCTAAATCTACAGATAGTAGAGGGAGGGGTAGATGCTTGGGAGACAGACACCAACTTCAGCACTGCTGGGGCTTCACAGACACGCAATTCCACGCTGATGCAGTTATGAGACAAAAGGTAAGCCGGCCTTGGTAACCTGGCTAAAAAGCAGAGCAGTGGGGCAGGGGGATGGCTTATTTTCTGCCTGTTCCACTGGAAATTCCACATGGCAGGGTGAGGGGGGACCATCGTGAGCAAGGTAAGCCAGGCTGAGATTGTTTTCCTCCCACATCCTGCCAGCCTCCTGAAACAGATATCCCTGGGAAAGGCTGGCATCTTACTGAGTTACATTCTCCTGCAGGTTGGCGTCATCCTTGGCCAGGCCCTCTACATCTCAGATAAGGCTGGGATCTTGTCAGTCAGCCACACAGCAGCAGTCACTGCGGGGATGAAGTTTCAGTCACTTCTGAGGTCATTGCTTCTTGCTCAGCAATGCCCAGAAGCTGAAGCACATGGTGTTAGCCCTCCGTCCCTTCCCTAGGGTACAGTATGGTCCCTGAAACTGCCACTTCTCATTCCTGCTGGATAGCGAGAGGACATCAGGGACCACAGAGCCCATAAACACACGTAGAATGATACACACACACACACACACTCTCTCCAACATCTGAGATTCTTGTCATTTCATTCCCAAGGAAACATACACAATTCAAACTTACATAGATCTGCTTATTCGTTGTGAGACTAGGCAAATAAAATGTCCCAAGGTTCAGTTTTTGTTTAAATGGTAAACGGTAATGAACTATTAGCATGAGTTCCACAAGCTGCTTAAAGAAGTAAACCAAATATTTCATTGGTTTAATACAATAAGGTTTAGTGGTTGCTCTCTTGAAGTTTAAAGCAGGTGTTACTAAGTCATTGTCCTCCGAGATGTGAATCAAAAGCCAGACTCCTTCCAGCTCACTGTTCCAACATCACCATGCTTGTCTTCACAAGACAAAGGAAAAAAGAACATGGAAGGTCAGAGATGTGGGAGAAGAGAGAGCAAGCCAGGTCTCGAAATAACACACAATACTTTTGCTGACATGCCTTTGACCAAAACTCAAACATATTGCGATGCCTAACTGCAAAGGAGCCTAGGAAACGGAGTTCACTGTGTGCCCACGACAGGAAGCCAGCCACTCCCTGCCACATGATAACCTAATGGGATTGCTGTGGGATTAAATAAGATAATAAGCATTCCAGGTACACAGTGAATATTCAATAGATATTAACTGTTGCTGATATTATTGCCATAGGGGCAATTCAGCATGCCCCTGAGAAGTGGCTGGGGATGCTGCACAGGCCGTGGGCCCCAAGCCCGAGAGGGTGTTGTCTTACTCGGATGGAAACAATATCCATGATAGGCTCCGGATGATGACCTCAAGCTCACACTTCTGCTAAACCCCCTTTGGGGAAGAAGAGGAGATGGGCTTTAGTTCTGAGTGAGGAAGACGCAGGGAAATAGTGAGTGTTTCCGCTGCAACTCAGATTCTCCCCAGCTACCATGCTGTAACCAGTTTTCCCCTAAAATACCAGAAGGTTAACATGACTCAGAACCACAAGTATTCATTAGCCTTCCAAGGACACCTAGTCAGGCTGTAAGGAGGGTGTGTGTTCCCCTGCTACTTTGTCACTGGCCCCACTCTTTGAAAAATACTAACCTTGGCATTATTTTCCTAGAGATGTATTTGCCTGTTTTCTTCCTTATTTTAAAAGGTCTCCATGGTATCCCAAAGGCCTTTGCGTAAGCCACTTGGGACAAACGACCCATGCTCAAATTTCTTCTGTTGAATTCTGGGAAGATGGCGGTGTGAGCAGGGCAGTGGAAAGCTCCTCCCAAAACCATATATATTTATGAAAATACAACAAATACAACTATTCCTAAAAGAGACACCAGAAGACACAGTGCAACAGCCAGGCTAGAGCAGCACCTGAGGGGACTCAACGCCTCACAAAGCGGGTAAGATACAGGGCCACAACCCGGCGGGACCCAAGCACTCCCCCACCACAGCGCACTGGTGGGAGGAAAGGATTCAGACCGGGGAGAGAGTGGAGGCATGGGCCCACCAAATAATCAGCCCTGGTGATCTGTGCTGTGAGCGCTGACACACATCGCATGGTGTATCGGAGATCGGCAAGACAGAGGGGCAGGATCTGAGAGGGATGTGCAGCCGGGTCCTCTCAGTCGGCTCCCTGGGACAAAAGAAAAGTGTGCGCTTTTTTAAAAGTCTTAAAGACACAAGGGCCCAACAGCAGAACAAAATCATCCCAGCGCACTCAGCCCAGCAGGCTGGGACTCCAGGGAATTTCGGACGCCTTGGCCAGCGACCAGACAAAGGATCCGTGCGGAGGCCTCCCACAGAGATCAGCTGCCTCCCATTCGTTCCTCCCTCGGCCAGCACCACAAAGGGTCCAGCAGAACCGAACAGTGGAGCAACAGCACCACCTACAGCATCCTCATAGAATCTACACCTGGCAGGCATTTTTTTGTTTGTTTTTTCTTTTCTTTTTTTCTTTTTTTTCCTTTTCTTTTTTCTTTTTAAAAGTCTTAAAGAGCCCAGCTGACACACGTGGTGCCTACCAGCGACCACTTCTATCACCCTGAAGAGACAGAGGAATATGGTACAAACAAAGCTTAGCCAGACAACCCCAGAGAGGGACTCTGATGGGATGCACATGCACAATCTTCCTGAAAAAGAATTCAGAATAAAAGTCAAAACCATACTGATGGATCTACAGAGAAATATGCAAGGGAGGAAGTGAGGGAAGTGAGGAAAGACAATGCAGAAATGAGACAACTGACTGACAGGCTTAGCAGCAGACTGGATGAGATGCAAGAGACTGTTAATGGAATAGAAATCAGAGAACAGGAATACAGAGAAGCTGAGGCAGAGAGAGATAAAAGGATCTTTAGGAATGAAAGAATATTAAGAGAACTGTGTGACCAATCCAAACAGAACAATATTCGCATTATAGGAGTACCAGAGGAAGAAGAGAGAGAAAAAGGGATAGAAAGTGTCTTTGAAGAAATAATTGCTGAAAACTTCCCCAAGCTGGGAAGGAAATAGTCTCTCAGACCATGGAAACCCACAGATCTCCCAACACAAGGGACCCAAAGAAGACACCACGAAGACACATAATAATTAAGATGGCAAAGATCAAAGATAAGGACAGAGTATTAAAGGCAGCTAGAGAGAGAAAAAAGATTACCTACAAAGGAAAACCTATCAGACTAACAATAGGCTTCTCGAACACAAACCTTACAGGCCAGACGAGAATGGCATGACATATTTAATGTAATGAAACAGAAAGGCCTCGAACCAACAATATTGTATCCAGCACGATTATCATTTAAATATGACAGAGGGATTAAACAATACCCAGACAAGCGAAAGCTCAGGGAATTTGCGTCCCATAAACCACCCCTACAGGATATCTTAAATGGACTGCTCTAGATGGAAGCACTCCTAAGGCTAAAAAGATGTTACCAGAGAAAATAAAATCATAGCAAAGAAAGCAGACCATCCAAATACTAACTAAAGGCAAAGAATAAAACACCTAGTATATAAAGAATGGAGGAGGAAGAATAAGAAGGAAGAGAAAGAAAGAATCATCAGACGGTGTTTACAATAACTTAACAAGAAAGTTAAGTTAGATTGTTAGATAGTAAAGAAGCAACCCTTGAACCTTTGGTAACCACGAATCTAAAGCCAGCAATGGCAATAAGTACATATCTATCAATAATCACCCTAAATGTAAATGGACTGAATGGACCAATCAAAAGACACAGAGTAACAGAATGGATAAAAAAGCAAGACCCATCTATATGCTGCCTACAAGAAACTCACCTCAAATCCAAAGATATACACAGACTAAAAGTGAAGGGATGAAAAAGATATTTCATGCAAACAACAAAGAGAAAAAAGCAGGTGTTGCAGTACTTGTATCAGACAAAATAGACTTCAAAATGAAGAAAGTAGCAAAAGATAAAGAAGGACATTACATAATGATATAGGGGTCAGTCCAACAAGAAGATATAACCATTATAAATATATATGCACCCAACACAGGAGCGCCAGCATATGTGAAACAAATACTAACAGAATTAAAGGAGGAAATAGACAGCAATGCATTCATTTTAGGTGACTTCAACACACCACCCACTCCAAAGGACAGATCAACCAGACAGAAAATAAGTAAAGACACAGAGGCACTGAACAACACACTAGAACAGATGGACCTAACAGACATCTACAGAACTCTACACCCAAAAGCAACAGGATACACATTCTTCTCAAGTGCACTTGGAACATTTTCCAGAATAGACCACATACTAGGCCACAAAAAGAACCTCAGTAAATTCAAAAATATTGAAATCCAACCAACCAACTTCTCAGATCACCAAGGTATAAAACTAGAAATAAATTTTAGAAAGAAATCAAAAAGGCTCACAAATACATGGAGACTTAACAACACTCTCCTAATTAATCAATGGGTTAACGACCAAATCAAAACAGAAATCAAAGAATATATGGAGACTAATGACAACAACAACACAAAGCCACAACTTCTGTGGGACGCAGCAAAGGTAGTTCTAAGAGGAAAGTATATTGCAATCCAGGCCTATTTAAAGAAGGAAGAACATTCCCAAATGAATAGTCTAAAGACACAATTAATGAAATTGGAAAAAGAAGAACAAATGAGGCCCAAAGTCACCAGAAGGAGGGACATAATAAACATCAGAGAAGAAATAAATAAAATTGAGAAGAATAAAACAATAGAAAAAAATCAATAAAACCAAGAGCTGGTTCTTTGAAAAAATAAACAAAATAGATAAACCCCTAGCCAGACTCATTAAGAGAAAAAGAGAATCTACACACATAAACAGAATCAGAAATAAGAAAGGAAAAATCACGACGGACCCCACAGAAATACAAAGAATCATAAGAGAATATTATGAGAATCTATATGCTAAGAAGCTGGAAAACATAGAAGAAATGGAGAACTTCTTAGAAAAATACAACCTTCCAAGACTGACCAAGCAAGAGACAGAAAAATTAAACAGACCAATCACCAGCAACGAAATTGAATCAGTAACCAAAAAACTACCCAAGAACAAAACCCCCAGACCAGATGGATTCACCTCTGAATTCTACCAGACATATAGAGAAAAAATAACATCCATTCTCCTTAAAGTTTTTCAAAAAATAGGAGAAGAGGGAATACTTCCAAACTCATTCTATGAAGCCAGTATCACTCTAATACAAACCGGGCAAAGACCTCACCAAAAAAGAAAATTATAGACCAATATACCTGATGAATGTAGATGCAAAAATACTCAACAAAATGCTAGCAAAACGAATTCAAAAATACATCAAGAGGATTATACACCATGATCAAGTGGGATTCATCCCAGGGATGCAAGGATGGTACAACATTTGAAAATCCATCAACATCATCCACCATATCAACAAAAAGAACAAAAACCACACGATCATCTCCATAGATGCTGAAAAAGCATTTGACAAAATTCAGCATCCATTCATGATTAAAACTCTCAACAAAATAGGTATGGACAGCAAGTACCTCAATATCATAAAGGCCATATATGAAAAACCCACAGCTAACATCATACTTAACAGCAAGAAGCTGAAAGCTTTTCATCTAAGATCGGGAACAAGACAGGGATGCCCACTCTCTCCACTGTTATTCAACATAGTACTGGAGTTGCCAGCCACAGCAATCAGACAAAACAAAGACACGCAAGGCATTCAGATTGGTAAAGAAGAAGTCAAATTGTCACTATTTGCAGATGACATGATATTGTTCATAAAAAACCCTAAAGACTCCACTCCAAAACTACTAGAACTAATATCTGAATTCA
This sequence comes from Smutsia gigantea, assembly GCA_032199065.1. Classification (NCBI taxonomy): domain Eukaryota; kingdom Metazoa; phylum Chordata; class Mammalia; order Pholidota; family Manidae; genus Smutsia; species Smutsia gigantea. The sequence continues at coordinate 113,211 of JAVSCE010000869.1, read as the reverse complement.
GCAAAGTTGCAGGATACAAAATTAACACACAGAAATCTGTTTCTTTTCTATACACTAACGATGAACTAACAGAAAGAGAAATCAGAAAAACAATTCCATTCACAATTGCATCTAAAGGCATAAAATACCTAGGAATAAACCTAACAAAGGAAGTGAAAGACCTGTACTCTGAAAACTACAAGACACTACTAAGAGAAATTAAAGAGGACACTAACAAATGGAAACTCATCCCATTCTCTTGGCTAGGAAGAATAAATATTGTCAAAATGGCTATACTACCTAAAGCAATCTACAGATTCAACGCAATCCCTATCAAACTACCAACAGCTTTCTTCAATGAACTGGAACAAATAATTCGAAAATTCATATGGAACCACAAAAGACCCTGAATAGCCAAATCAATCCTGAGAAGGAGGAATAAAACAGGGGGAATTACGCTCCCTGACTTCAAGCTCTACTACAAAGCCATAGTAATCAAGACAATTTGGTATTGGCACAAAAACAGACCCACAGACCAGTGGAACAGAATAGAAAATCCAAACATTAACCCAAACATATACAGTCAATTAATATTTGATAAAGGAGCCTTGGATATACATCGGGGAGATGACAGCCTCCTCAGCAGCTGGTGTTGGAAAAACTGGACAGCTACATGTAAGAGAATGAAACTGGACTACTGTCTAGCCCCATACACAAAGGTAAACTCAAGGTGGATCAAAGACCTGTATGTGAGTCATGAAACCATAAAACTCTTAGAAAAAAACATAGGCAAAAATCTCTTGGACATAAGAGAAGGCAAGGGAAACAAAAGCAAAACTGAACAAGTGGGACTATATCAAGCTGAAAAGCTTCTGTACAGCAAAGGACACCATCAGTAGAACAAAAAGACATCCTACAGTATGGGAGAATATATTCATAAATGACATATCTGATAAGGGTTTGACATCCAAAATATATAAGGAACTCATGCACCTTAAGAAACAAAAAGCAAATAATCCAATTAAGAAATGGGCAGAGGACATGAATAGACACTTCTCTAAAGAAGAAATTCAGATGGCCAACAGGCACATGAAAAGATGCTCCACATCGCTAATCATCAGAGAAATGCAGATTAAAATCACAATGAAATATCGCCTCACACCGGTGAGGATGGCCAACATCCAAAACACAAACAACAACAAATATTGGCGAGCATGTGGAGAAAAGGGAACCCTCCTACACTGCTGGTGGAAATGCAAATTCGTTCAACCATTGTGGAAGGCAGTATGGAGGTTCCTCAAAAAACTCAAAATAGAAATACCATTTGACCCAGGAATTCCACTTCTAGTAATTTACCCTAAGAATGCAGGACCCCAATTTGAAAAAGACAGATGCACCCCTATGTTTATCGCAGCACTATTTACAATAGCCAAGAAATGGAAGCAACCTAAGTGTCCATCAGTAGATGAATGGATAAAGAAGATGTGGTACATATACACAATGGAATATTATTCAGCCATAAAAGGAAAACAAATCCTACTATTTGCAACAACATGGATGGAGCTAGAGGGTATTATGCTCAGTGAAATAAGCCAAGCCGAAAAAGACAAGTATCAAATGATTTTACTCATATGTGGAGTATAAGAGTAAAGAAAAAGTACTGAAGGAACAAAACAGCAGCAGACTCACAGAACCCAAGAACGAACTAATAGTTACCAAAGGGAAAGGGACTGGGGAAGATGGGTGGGAAGAGAGGGATAAGAGGGAAAAGGGGGCATTACAATTAGCAGAGATGTAATGTTGCGGGGGGCCACGAGGAGGTCTGTATAACTCAGAGAAGACAAATAGTGATTCTATAGGATCTCATTACACTGATGGACAGTGAGTGTAATGGGGTTGGTGGGGGGGACCTGATGAAGGGTGTAGTTTAATAACCATAATATTCCACATGTAATTGTAGATTAATAATACCAAAATAAATTATTGAAAAAACAGAAAGGATCAACCAAATCCAGAAGTACCCCAACTCCCTGTCATAGAAATGCCCAGTAATCTTTAAATGAATACAAAATCCAGCACTCAACAATATAAAATCAACAATATCTAACCTGTGGTCTAAAATCACTAGACATACAAAGAATCAGGAGAACAGCTTCACCCATAACAATTCAACTAAAACAGTCTCAGAAATGACAGAAATCATTGATCTAGTAGACAATAAGGTTAATATCAATGCTACGGATGTGCCCCATATACTGAAGAATGTAAAGGAAAATATGAACATTAGAGAAGAGAAGTGAAAAAATATAAAGAAGAAGTAAATGGAAATTCTAAATATGAAAAATACAGTATCTGAAATGAAACATACACTGTATGGGATTAACAGAAGATTACAGAAGTAAATATTAATGACCTGAAGAAACAATAATAGAATCTATTCAAAATGAAGCAAATAAACTATTAAATAATGTGAACAAACTTCGATAAAGTCCCAAAAGGAGAACAAGAATAAATATATATGTATGTATACATAAAGATATAATAGTCAAAATTTTTCCAAATTTGATAGAAACTGTAAATCCACAGATCTGAAAATTTCAACAAAACCCAAGCAACAAACACCAAAAGAAAATTAAAATCAAACTGATGAAAAGAGGTGATAAAGGGAAAATCTTAGCAACCTGAAAATGGGGCACATTACCAACAAAGAAACAAACTTAACAATGACTGCAGCCTTCTCAGCAAAAACTAAGTGAATCATATTGGAAGAAAAAGAATGGTCAACCATTTTACAGTGAAAACAACAAAGACAAAAACAGCAATTCTCCACATCAAAAAAGAAAGAAAGAAAGAATGAAAAGCTGAGATAATTTGTCACCTGCAAGCCTGAATCAAAAGAAATATTAAAGAAATTTCTGGTACCATGAAAAAAAAACAAACACCAGGTTGAAACTTGAACCTACTCAAAGGACAGTAGGTAATAAAGAGAGCCAAAAATGGAATAAATAAGGGTAAGTTAAAAGATAACTGCTTAAAACATTATACATTAGTGGCAACATATTGTTTTCATAACACATGCATAAAAAGATTAATGAGAAAAATACCACAGCTCAATGAATAAAAGGAGAGAAATGAAAATGTACTGTTGGAAAAGTTATTTTTATAATATGTGGAGTAATATCATTGAAGGCACATTGTCATAAGTTAAAGTTAATATTAAGCCTTAAATCAATCACTAAAAATACAAAACATTGAGCTGCAGTTAGTAAGCCAAAAGTGATTTTTAAAATGTTCAAATCACGTAAAGGAAAAAGAGGAAAGAAAAATGTAGCAAAGGACACATGAAACAAAAACAGTAAGTGATATATTTAAGCCTATGAATATATAATTACATTAAATATTTATAGTCTACATGCTCTTTTAAAAAAAGAGTATCACTCATGATACAAAAAGCAAGATCTGATCATATGCTGTCTAAAAGCAATACTTTAATATGAAGACACTGTTAGACTAAAAGCAAAAGACAAAAAAACAACTTACCATATAAGCATTATATATAAGAAAATGAACTGCTTTATTAACAAGAAAAACTAGATTTCAGAATAACTATTAACAGGAATAAAAAAAGAGTTCAAAAGTATCAATTCATCAAGAACACATAACAATTCTCTATATGTTTGCACCCAATAATAGAGCTTCAAAATACATAAAGCAATTCATAACATAACTAAAAGGCAAATAGATCAATATATAATTAGATTTTAGCTTCTCTCTTGGTAATTAATACAAATACACACAAATCAGCAATAGTGTATATCTGAAAAACACTGCAAAACAATTGTATTTCACATTTATAGAACAATCCACCAAACGGGAAAATACACATTATATTCAAGTCACATGGATCTATGCTGGGCATTAAAACAAGTCTCAACAATTTAAAACATAGTCATACAAACCATGTATTCTGACGATAACAGAATTATGTTTGATATCCATAACAGAAAGATATTTGGAAAATTTCCAAATATTTGGCAATTAAACAACATCATACTAAGTAACTCATGGGTCAAAGAAGAAAGCACTAAAGAAATTAGAAAACATCTTATACTGAATAAAAATGAAAACGTAATAGACTCTAATTCCTGGCATGCAGCTAAAGCAGTGCTTATAGGAAAACTTATAGCATTAAATGCATTTATCAAAAAATAAAAAAGATGTCAAAGGAAAATAATGATCTAGGCTCTCACCTTCAGAAATCTGAAGAATAAATTAATTCCAAAATTAAAAAGAAGAAAATAATTAAGATAAGGACAGAAAAGAGCAAAACAGACAAAAGAGAGAGAATGAGAGATATCAATAAAACTAAAATCTATTGGGTTAAAATGAAATTTAAAATTTGATAGTACTTTGGCCAGGCTGATCAGACAAAAAGAAAAAGACATAAATAGCCAATACCAGAAATAAAAGAAGTGATATCTCTACTGATCCTTCAGCCATTGAAAGGATAAGGGAATATTATAAAATCTTTATGCCAATATGCAATAACTCAGATTAAATGGACAGTCTCTGAAAGACAATTTAGCAAAACCTACTCAAGAAGAAATGAAGACTATGGAAAGGCCTATGTCTATTTGAGAAACTGAATTCATAATTAAAAATTTCCCCACAAAACCTCCATGCCTAAATTCCTCCATTGTAACAACTACTAAATAGTTAAGAAAAAAACTATGTATCAATATTAAATAAATTCTTTTAGAAAATAGCAGTGTAAACAATTCCTAACTCATTTTCTGAGACAAATATTACTCTGATTTTAAAGTCAGCAAAAAAATTTCAAGAACAATATTCCTCATTAAATAGAAAAATCCTTAACAAAATTTTAGAAAATCACTAAGAAGGGAAGACCAATAAATTTGGGGCAACAGGTTTGAATAGACACTTCACAAAAGACAGACAGATGGCCAAAAAATTCAAAATATTTTACATCATTAGTTATGAGAGGAATGCAAACTAAAAGCACAAGGAGATAAAAAACACAACTATTAAAATACCTACAATTACAGAGACTGACAATACCAAGTGGCAGCAAGAAGGGGGACCAAATGGAATTCATACATTGCTGGTGGAAATGTGAAATGGTACAATAATCTTGGAAAATAGCCTGGTAGTTTTTTATAAAGTGAAATATGTATTGCATATCACTCAGCGATTTTAGCCTTAATTATTCATCCAAGAAAAATGAAAATATATGTCTGCACAAAGAACCATACAACAATGTTTAAAGCAGTTATAACCAAAGTAAATAAACACACAATTGTTACACAAAAAGGAAATGGTCAAGTAATTGTGGTATGCCCATATAATCAAATACACTAAATAAATAAAAGGACTTAACTACTGACACACACAACAAATGGATGATTCTCAAAAACAATGAGTGAAAAAAGCTACATACAAAAGTTTCATTTATGTGAAATTTTAGAAAAGACTAAACTAATCAAGTAACATAAGGCAATTCAATGGTGAGCAGCCTCAAAGGCAAGGGACAGAATTGGCTGGAAAGGAGCATAAAGAAAATTTAAAGAGTGATGGAAACATTCTCTATCATGACTGTGGTGGTGGTTAACAGGTATATGAATTTGTCAAAACTCACCAAAATGTACACTAAATAGGGATGCATTTTAGTTCATGCAAACTCTACTTCAGTAATATTATTTAAAAAGTATTAGGTGAATATATATATATATATATATATAGCATGCATAGATATTTTGTTAGTATCATCAGAATACAAAGAAATATATCCTAAGCATACCCTTTCTTTGTGTTCATATGGGGTTAACTAGTGAATATATAAGCATGTATATGTAACTGTGTTTCTGTGTGTGTGTACAGTGATGCATTCATTCACTGATTGTTCAAAAGCATAGAAATTGGGAGGACAGGATTAAAGATGGAGGTGTGAGAGGTGAGACAGAGGCTTCCTCCTAAAACCGTATATAATACGAAAATATAATTCATACGACTAATCCTGAAAGAGAACAGTAAAGAGGGCTGCACCAAACTGCATACACCTGGAGAAAAGAATAAACCTCATGGAACAGGGTAATGTACCAAAGCCTTGGCCTGGTGGGACCGAAGCCTTCCCACACACAAGCTCACCAGCAGGAGGAAGAGAAACGGAGCAGGGAGGGAGTGGAGCCTGGGACCGCTGAATACCTAACTGTGGAGATCTGCTCTGGGAGAACAAACCTACATTTCATGGTGCTTTCATGGTACTCTCATGATTAGGAGGTTGGAAAGCTAAGACAGGCAGAATAGCTGAATACATGGAGAGACTGAGATTCCAGCCACTTGTGGAAAGCAGGGATCCATATCCGGCTGCTCTGGGACAAAAGAAAGGTGTGTAGACTAACAGCAAGAGGGCTGCTAAAGGGGCAAGGATTGCACAGAGCTTACTTCTCAGGAGAAACGACAGGTAGACAAAATTGTCCAGGTGCACTCTGCCCAGCATGTTGGGAACTTTCTCAATCTTTGGGCACTCCAGCTCCATGGCTGGTTACACAGCTCAAAGGACCCCCTCTGTGATATGCAGCCTACTGCACCTTTCTCCCAGACAGCCATGCCTGGCTGGCAAACTGGCAAACCCTACCCTGACATTAGGCCAGCCAGAGGGAAGCTCTGTCTACAGCAACTACACATGCAAAGCATAGAGGCTTATACCTGTGCACTCGGCCCACTGGTTCTGGCAGTGGAGACAGGCATAGCAGCCCAGACGCAAGAAAAAGCTCTTTCCTCACGCCAGGCAACAATACTGTTCCCCTGCGACCCCTGACATTACTTCAGGGGCTGAGAAGCTCCAGAGAGTAGAGCTTCTGGGCACTAGAGGGCGCCATATACAAATATGAAATGCCAAAGAAACCTGGTTCAAAGTAAAATTATGAATACAACACCTGAAAAAGATTCAAATGAAATTGACCTCATGAATCTTCCTGAAAGGGATTTCAAAATTAAAATCATTAACATGCTCATGGAGGTACAGAAAAATATTCAAGAACTCAGGAATGAATTCTGGTCAGAGATCCAATCATTGAAGAGCACAATGAAGGGTCTTAAAAGCAGATTAGATATAGTGGAGGAGACGATAAAAGAAATAGAAATTAGAGAAGAGGAATACAAAGACGCTGAGGCACAGAGAGAAAAAAGGATCTCTAAGAATGAAAGAATATGGAGAGAACTGTGTGACCAATCCAAATGGACCAATATTCACAGTATGGGGTACCAGAGATGAAGAGAGAGAAAATGGGATAGAAACTGTCTTTGAGGAGGTGATTGCTGAAAACTTCCCCAATATGGGGGAGGAGATAGTTTCTCAGGCTACGGAGGTACACAGATCTCCCAACACAATGGACCCAAGGAAGATAACACCAAGACATACAGTAATTAAAATGGCAAAGATCAAAGATAAGGACAGACTATTAAAAGCAGCCAGAGAGAGAAAGAAGATCACATACAAAGGAAAGCCCACAGGGCTATCATCAGACGTCTCACAAAACCTTACAGGCCAGAAGGGAATGGCATGATGTATTTAATGCAATGAAGTAGAAGGGCCTCCAACCAAGAATACTTTATCCGGCAAGGTTTTCATTTAAATTTGATGGAGGAATTAAACAATTTTCAGATAAGGAAAAGCTGAGAGAATTTACCTCCCACAAACCATCTCTACAGTGCATTTTGGAGGGACTGCTATAGACGAAAGTGTTCCTAAGGTTTAATATCTGTCACCAGAGGTAATAAAACCACAGTAAAGAAAGTAGAACAGTTAATTAGTAAACAACTGAAAAATGAAATCAACTATCCCCATAGTCAATCAAGGGATAGACAAAGAACAGAATATGAAACCTAATATATAAAGAATGAAGGAGGAAGAAAAAGAAGGAAAAAAAATCTTTAGACTGTGTTTGTAATAGCATATTAAGTGAGTTAAGTTAGACTCTTAGATAGTAAGGAAGTTAACCTTGAACCTTTGGTAACCACGAATCTAACGCCTGGCAATAAGTATATACCCATCGATAATCACTCTAAATGTAAATAGTCTGAATGCACCAATCAAAAGACAAAGAGTCACTGAATGGGTAAACAAACAAGACCCATCTATATGCTGCCTACAAGAGACTCATTTTTAACACAAAGACATACACAGACTAAAAGTGAAGGGATGGAAAAAGATATTTCATGCACTAATAGGGAGAAAAAAGCAGGAGTTGCAGTACTTCTATCAGACAAAATAGACTTAAAAACGAAGAAAGTCACAAGAGACAAAGAAGGATATTACATAATGATAAAGAGGTCAATGCAACAAGAAGATATAACCATTATAAATATCTATACGCCCAACCCAGGAGCACATACATATGTGAAACAAATACTAAAAGAATTAAAAGGGGAAATAGAATGCAATGCATTCATTCTAGGAAAATTCAACACTCCATTCACTTCAAAGGACAGATCAACCAGACAAAAAATAAGTAAGGAGACAGAGGCACTGAACAACACATTAGAACATATGGACTTAACAGACATCTACAGAACTCTGCACCCAAAAGCAGCAGGATACACATTCCTCTCAAGTGCACATAGAACATTTTCAAGAATAGATCATATTATAGGCCCCAAAAAGAGCCTCGGTAAATTCAAAAAGATTGTAATTGTACCAACCAGTTTCTCAGACCACAAAGGTATGAAATGAGAAATAAATTATGCAAAAAAAAAGAAAAATCCTACAAACACATGGAGGCTTCATAACATGCTCCTAAATAACCAATGGATCAATGACCAAATGAAAACAGATATCAAGCAATATATGGAGACAAATGAGAACAATGATTCAACACCATAAAATCTGTGGGATGCAGTGAAGGCCATGCTAAGAGGAAAGTATATTGCAATACAGGCCTACCTCAGGAAAGAAGAACAATACCATATGAATAGCCTAAACTCACAATTAATGAAACTAGAAAAAGAAGAACAAATAAGGCCCAAAGTCAAGAGAAGGAGGGATATAATAAAGATTAGCACATAAATATATAAAATCTAGAAGAATAAAACATTAAAGAATCAATGAAAGCAGGAGCTGGTTCTTTGAGAAAATAAACAAAATAGATAAACCCCTAGCCAGACTTAACAAGAAAAAAAGAGAGTCTATACACATAAACAGAATCAGAAATGAGAAAGGAAAAATCACTATGGAAACTACAGAAATACAAAGAATTATCAGAGAATACTATGAAAAATTATATGGTAACAAACTGCATAACCTAGAAGAAATGGACAACTTTCTAGAAAAATACAACCTTCCAAGGCTGCCCCAGAAAGAAACAGAAAATCTCAACAGACCGATTACCAGAAACGAAATTGAACTGGTAATCAAAAACCTACCTAAGAACAAAACGCCTGTACCAAATGGTTTAACTGCTGAATTTTATCAAACATTTAGTGAAGACTTAATACCCATCCTCCTTAAAGTTTTCCAAAGAATAGAAGAGGAGGGAATACTTCCAAACTCATTCTATGAGGCCAGCATCATGCTAATACCAAAACCAGGCAAAGACACCAGAAAAAAAAAAAAATTACAGACCAATATCCCTGGTGAACATAGATGCAAAAATACCCAAGAAAATATTAGCAAACCTAATTCAAAAATACATCAAAAAGATCATCCATCATGATCAAGTGGGATTCATCCCAGGGATGCAAATGGTACAACATTCGAAAATCCATCAACATCATTTACCAGATCAACAAAAAGAAGGACAAACACCATATGATCATCTCCATAGATGCTAAAGAAGCCTTTGACAAAATTTAACATCTATTCATGCAAAAAACTCTCAGCAAAATGGGTATAGAGGGCAAATTCCTCAACATCATAAAGGCCATATATGACAAACTCATAGCCAATATTAAACTTAACAGTGAGAAGCTGAAAGCTTTTCCTTTAAGGTCAAGAACAAGATAAGGACGCCCACTCTCCCCACTTCTATTCAACATTGTACTGGAGGTCCTAGCCACGGCAATCAGACAACACAAAGAAATAAAAGGCATCCAGATTGGCAAGGAAAAACTCAAACTGTCCCTGTTTGCAGATCACATGATATTGTACATAAAAAACCCTAAAGAATCCACTCCAAAACTACTAGATCTAATATCTGAATTCAGCAAAGTTAGGGGATACAAAATTAATACACAGAAATCTGTTGCATTCCTATATACTAGCGATGAAGTAGCAGAGAGAGAAATCAGGAAAACAATTCCATTCACAGTTGCATAAAAAAGAATAAAATACCTAGGAATAAACCCAACCAAGGAAGTGAAAGACCTATACTCTGAAACTACAGGAAACTCATGAGAGAAATTAAAGAAGATAACAATAAATGGAAACACATCCCGTGCCCATGGATAGGAAGAATTAATATTGTCAAAATGGCCATCCTGCCTAAAGCAATCTACAGATTCAATGCAATTCCTATCAAAATACCAACAGCATTCTTCAATGAACCAGAGCAACTTCAAGCTCTACTACAAAGCCATAGTAATCAAGACAATTTGGTACTGGCACAAGAACAGACCCATAGACCAATGGAACAGACTAGAGAGCCCGGATATAAACCCAACCATATATGGTCAATTAATATATGATAAAGGAGCCACGGACCTACAGTTGGGAAATGACAGCCTTTTCAACAGCTGGTGTTGGCAAAACTGGACAGTTACATGTAAGAGAATGAAACTGGTTATTGTTTAACCCCATACACAAAAGTAAACTCGAAATGGATCAAGGACCTGAATGTAAGTCATGAAACCATAAAACTCTTAGAACATAACATGAATAACTTCTTCCTGAACGCATCTCCTCGAGCAAGGGAAAGAAAAGCAAAAATGAACTCATGGGACTACATCAAACTAAAAAGTTTCCATATGGCAAAGGACACCATCAACAGAACAAAAAGGCATCCTACAGTATGGGAGAATATATTTGTAAATGACATATCCGACAAGGGGTTAACATTCAAAATATATAAAGAACTTACACGCCTCAACACCAAAAAAGCAAATAACCCAAATAAAAAATAGGCAGAGGATATGAAGAGACAGTTCTCCAAAGAAAAAATTCAGATGGCCAACAGACACATGAAAAGATGATCCACTAATCATCAGGGAAATGCAAATTAAAACCACAATGAGATATCACCTCACACCAGTAAGGATGGCCAGCATCAAAAAGACTCAGAACAACAAATGCTGGCAAGGATGCAGAGAAATGGAAACCCTCCTACACTGCTGATGGGAATGTAAGCTAGTTCAACCATTGTGGAAAGCAATATGGAGGTTCCTCAAAAAACTAAAAATAGAAATACCATTTGACTCGGGAATCCCACTCCTTGGAATTTACCCAAAGAATTCAACTTCTCATACTCAAAAAGACATATGCACCCCTATGTTTATTGCAGCACTTTTTACAATAGCCAAAATATGGAAGCAACATAAATGTCCATCAGTAGATGAATGGATAAAGAAGCTGTGGTACATATACACAATGGAATACTATTCAGCCATAAGAAGGAAACAAATCCTGCCATTTGCAACAACCTGGATGGAGCTGGAGGATATTATGCTTAGTGAAATAAGCCAGGTGGAGAAAGACAAGTGCCAAATGATTTCTCTCATTTGTGGAGTATAACTATGAAGAAAAACTAAAGGGACAAAATAGCAGCACACTCACAGACCCCAAGAAGGGACTAGTGGTTACCAAAGGGGAGGGGTGTGGGAGGGCAGTCCGGAGGAAGGGATAAGGGGATTGAGGGGTATTTTGTTTAGTACACATGGTGTGCGGGATCAAGGGGAAAACAGTGTAGCACAGAGAAGGCAAAGAGTGAATCTGTGGCATCTTACTACACTGACGGACAGTGACTGCAATGGGTGGGGACTTGATAATATGGCTAAATGTAGTAACCACATTGTTTTTTCATGTGAAACCTTCATAAGAGTGTATATCAATAATACCTTAATAAAAAAAAATTTTTTTTAAGCATAGAAATTGAACATCACAGTAGGATAAAATGCTGCAAGTATTTGACAAAACCCCTGTTCTTAGGAGCTCATAATCTGCCACTATAATAGAGATCAGAGAATCAGAGACACAGGAGATTATAAAGAAAGGAAAGATTAATTCCAGGGTTCCCAAGGATTCAAGCTATGGAGAAGGAAGTCTCAACCTTCTGCCACCTTTGTAAATGCTCTCTCTCACCAGCTATAAATGGAACAATCATTGTTTTTGCCCTCAATTTTTAACCAAAACGAGTGTAGATTCTCTTCAAATAACCTTTGAATAGCTGATATTATATATAATTATTTCTTGTGCTTGAAGACTGAAGCTGATGCTAGCACTGGCATCAGAGAAAAAAATTCATAAAATGAACTTCAATTGCTATTTCAATCCCCAAAGCTAAATATTATTTTTATCATTCTTTATATTCTAATTTCTTAAGTAGAAAAGTGGTGACTTCTGGACTGTGGCTTTACACTACAAATTCCAAACAACTTACTTTTCAGTGGCAATTAACAATTCATATTAATGCTCTTTGAACTTTTTTAAAAAGATAGGACATTTTTGTCAAATCAAATCTCATGCAGAAATAAACATAAAAAACTGGTACAAGCTGAACTATTCCAGTAAAAGCTAGAGTGGGGTACACCTTTAGAACTCCCAAGACCTACCCTAATCCAGGTCCAGGAAGCATAGTAAAATAACTTAGCTTCATAATCAAAGAATAACATTACAACTAAAACACAACTGATTCATTTCTTTGATACTGGCACAAGACAATACATCAATTTGGTTATTATTCTTTCAGGTAGGGAATAATAAACTGTGAATGTTCCATTAATGTTTTTATGCAATGAAGCTATGCTCATAGGGTCTCTCCAGGTAAGCTTTGCTTCATTTCACAGTTGCATAAATCAGTGCATATTTGGAAAGTCTTCTATGATCAATATAGCTAGCCAAGAAAATTTATGTGTCCTTTAAAATAACACATAAGTACTAATCTTTAAAACAAAAATAAGTTTAAATCTTCATAAATAACAACCTGGAATCTGACAAACCTTCAAATATGTAATAAATGCCTTTCCATTAGGATCCTAGACTTTTCTACATCTATTTAAGCTATAAATTTCTAAAAGAACAGTTCTCTTTTAAATTCTGAATAATTCAACTTCCAGATGCCATCTAAAAGAGGAAGTCTAAGGAGTGAGTGAAATGAAAAAGTACTAAAAGACATCTCCAAATATTTTTGAAGCTGCACAAATATTTAGGGTAAGTTTTGGGGAAAAGTAAAAATTGGTTTTTATTTTATAAAAACTGGTTATTCCTATTTTGTTTACTTTGGAAAACTGTTTTGAAATGACTTTGTTCTGTTTGATGTCGCAGGCTGAATTCATAAATGACATTTGTCTATATTCATGTATTGAACTCTATGTTGTATCATACATTTGTAATAAAGATGGGAAACATTGTAATTATAACAAAAAAAAATCCAGGAAGCCAAGATCAAGATACTTACATGCTTGTGATATTTATACTACAGCAAAATAATTGAAATTTGGGAAAGTTATTTCCTAAAGAAGTTATGAAAGCAAATTCAATTTACTAGAAAGCAAATTGTTGCTTTTGTTTGATTTCTCCCTACCTGTGATTCTTTCACTTAAATATATTGTCTAAGACAGTATTACTTCATAAAAAAGGTAGTGTTAGACATTCCCAGTTGATCCACTGAGTTTCCCTACTCCAACAGACTACACTAATGTATGTATCACTATAAAAAGTCCATCTTTGTCATATACCAATTATTCCATATAAAGTAAATCTGTGTAACAGATTTCTAACAGCTCTATGATATCTCTACATATTTAAACTACAGTGTTTAGCATTGATTATCCTATTAGGAAAATAAAGAGTCCCTAGGCAGAGGGAAAGTATATTCAGAGGCAAAAACAATCTGAACTGAGTCTGTGTATGTACAGAGTCAGCTAATTGACAGGCTGAATAAAAGGAGTCAAGAAAGGATCAGAAAGGCTTCTAAAGGATGGCAGAATATGCAAATCAAAAATTTTCCTTTTTGGTATAAGGATTATTTTGAGCTGATTATTTTGAGAAACAGCAGACAAAGGAGAGGCTCTAAAAACTGAGTAGAAGTCACCCTTTTATCAGGGAAATTTACATTCATATAAGAAATCTCTATTTGTAAGGGTGTCTTCCTCTCTGTACCAAGATGAAAAGGATGACTCCATATTACAAGAGAATCTCTTCCATTGAGAAGGCTCTGACTTAAATCTGAGTAACAAACCTTGTTTACCCTTGTTAATCTTGATTTTCCTGGTACCTCTCCAAAACTGATCACCCTACACCTTTCTTTCCTTTTCTTAAACTGAAGGTGGTATTTCAGCCTGAGGTCTAAGCCATCTTGGAGAGTTACTAATTTTTCCCTGGGTATCTCCCATGTATACAGAAGGTATACATGTTAATAAACTTCTGTTTGTTTTTCTCATTACTCTATCTTTTGTTACAAGGTTCCCAGCCAAGGCAGAAGAGGGAAGTTTATTTTTCCTTCCCACACTTCCAAGACTCCATTAAAAGAAGCTTCAGACTCTTGGCAGGAAGGAATGATAAGAGAGAATCCTGACCCTGAATCAGGGTACCTGAATTCTAGGTCATGCTCTAACTTAGAATTAGCATTCTGGTTTACATGGAACATCACTAAACTTGGATACAGGCTCTCCCTGTACACAGTAAAACTATTGGCAAGGTAATTCCTTTCTTCCTCAATTTTCCATGGCTATTATAACTAAACAAATAGTAGCAGACCTGGGATTTTCTGTCAATGTGAAAATCGCTATGTATTTCTCCTGGTCCAGATCTCAACCTCATCCCACTATTTTAATTCTTCATTCATTCATTCAACATATATCAAGTGTCTACTACTCTATACTTAGCACTGGTAGACAGCAGAGATATAAAAACAGAGGTTTTTACTGAAGTAGAATTTACAGCCTGTTGTGGTAGATTCATTGATATTCTAATACAATATGACAATACAATGAAAGAAAGGCACTTAACCCAAATGTGGGGATTCAGAAGGGTTACTTAGGGAAATTATTTCTAACATGAGATTGAAGGATAAGTGGGCACTACTCAGTAAATGAGGATGAGCGATGGGTGGCTGGTATTGGTGCAGTCTGGAAAGGTTTCAGGAAGGGAAGAACAGCCCCAAAGTGTCAAAGGAGAAAAACACAGTGCATCAGAGAAACTAAAAGAACTACATTGTAAGTGAACTCACAGTGGGTCACATCTACATTAAACCTGGTCATCCTCTAGGATGCAAGTACGTACAATTACCAATCTCTTTTTTCAGTTTTCATACCCATTCTGTTGTATGCTTTCCCTTCATTAACCTAACTTTTTACTGATCCTTCTAGCCCAAAGTCCTTCACTGTTATTTCTAAAAACTCCATTCCATTGTTGGACACCCTTCCTCCCAGTTTTCACCAAAAATTCAAGGTATTCCTAATCTCAAAGGAAGTACGTTTCTCACTTAGGCTGGTCTCTTCTCCAACAACTCTTCTTAATGAAAGCTGCTCATTCTCCCACACCTTATATAACCATACCCCATGAATTGAAAGATTGGATTTGGGGAAGCCTTCTCATTCTTCACTATTGCTTTCCCCACCCTGAGTAAAGCCCTGACCCTTTGAGACCTGTATCATCCATCTTTACTGCCATGTTGTTCTTCTTCCTCATTTATTGAAGACTTTGGCTCCTGGACCATTGTCTTTCTCTCTGTTCCAAGTCTTGCACCACAGTGGTTTCCACATTCATACAGAAGACCTATTCAACTTGCTCACCTCTCAATACCTTTACCTCCTCACCTCCTATAACCTCCATTACTGCTTTATTTCAGCCACAAACTCTCATCATGGAACTTGCCATCAACTAGTTTATCTTGCCATCAATGATCTTCACATTCAATTGTTCCCTCTACAACCATTTTGCTCCATGAGAACATGACAACATCTATTTTTTCTCAATATTGAATCCTTAAAGCCTAACACATACTAGGTAAACCTCAACAATGTTTATTGAATGAATGAGTGAATAAAGCAAAAAATAAAGATACAAATAAATGCAAAAATGGAGAGACAAGTAAAAATGCCATATGGCCACATATGAAATGAGACGTTAGGTGAGGTAAGGAGGGTTGACTGGGTAGGCTGGTATGAAAATAGAATGGGAAGCATTTTAATAACTAATTGAGTGAAGAGAAAATGTCAAGGATGATTTAGGCCATTTGAGCTGGGATGATTGCAGGAAAGGTGGTAACATCAAGAGCAAAGAGGGGCTCGAAAAAAGGAACATGTGTAAGGGGTAGATTATAATTTAGAAGTGTGGGTAGCACAGTCAGCTTAACATGACATAGTTCAGTTAGAATACAGGACAAAAGCTGGAGATTTGGATGTCATCTGCACAGACTAAAAGGGAAATCAGTGAGATTCATTCCTTCAGAACATTCATTTAATAACCATTAATTTAGTACACACTATGGGTCCAACATTGTTTTAGACATAAACAGTGAATGTAAATATAATATTAGGCAAAGGGAAATACTTAAGAAATGAAGTAGGATAACAGGAAATAGAACAGAGAATGAGGGGTGTTATTTTAAATAATTCTATCAGGAGAAAAAGACATTAAAGTAGAGATCCAAATGAACTGAGGAATCGAGTCATGCAGAATAAGGAAGAAAAGACTGACATATAATATCAAGAGAAAGAATATGTTTAGAGGCTAGCCAAGGTTGAGAAACACATTCAGGATAAGAAGAGGAAGAAGATGGAATGGACAAATGTTGAGGGAGAACATCATGGATGCTCAGGGTGAGAGGGTTTCAAAAATCAGAAATAGTCAATAGTGTCACATTTTGCAAAGGAGAAGGAGGACTGACTCAAATCATTAGTCTACATTAAGAGAACAGTTCTAACTGGGTAGAGAAAGTGAAAGTTAAAGATAACAGGATAGTTAAGAGGTAACAAAGAAAGTATTACCACTTATGAAGTTTAGTAAAGAAGATAAGGCCTGTACTTGAGGAAGAAGCAAAATCTAGAAGGTAATGTTTGGTTCTTGATTTTTCTATTGGATAGGGGATGACTTGATGATGTCTTTTCTCCTGGATTCCAGAATCTGGCATCCTAAGACACCAAGTCTACATATGATTCATCCTTGCAACTCTATTTTTAAAAACTGCATTCTTACCAGATATATAATTTTAATACAAATCATTTGAAGTCATCATAATTTTAATTACTTGTTTTTATTAATTTATAATATAAATTTTCTATTCATTATCATATTATTGAATTACTTATTTAATAAATATTATTCAAATGAACACTGGTCAAATTTTCACAAATGGGTTCACTAATTCTTGGAGACTTTCTTCCTTCCTATTCATAGGAGAAACTAATATTCAAATTTTAAAATGTTTAACCATATCATGAATCTTTTTTCTAAGTTAATAATAATTTTAAAAGGTGATAAAATAACCCAACAGTTATATTTTTAAAGTAAATAACTTATGTGTGCCTATTTAAAATTATAATTAAGAATTATGAATGATTTTTTTCCTTTTTCCTTGTTCATTCACTCATGTCAAAGCTGTTTAAATTATATGGTAAATGGCCTTAAAGTACATTTTTTTTCTGGGGCCTCTAGCAAGAAAAAGCCATTTGTAATTTTTGTCATAAAGCCAAACCATGACCAAAATGTTACAAAGGAGCTCTCAAAAGTAGCACATACCATCTCTCAAAAGATTTTGCTTTTATAACTCTATTACAGTTGGTTCATTCTAGGAATGCATAAGGAAATCTGGAAAATATATGAAGTATGGACTCTATTTTCATTTATTTACCCTAGGTCATAAGGAAATTTCTTAAATAAAACTTCTCTTACTTTGACTCTTAACACTTTCATCTCCTCTTTGATATTGTAGAACAAGAAGTAAAAATTAGATTGTCCCTGATGAATGTTTTTATTTTTGTTGAACCAAATGTAAATAAGGATAAATCATGACATATGCTCTGCATTTACATAGCATTTGCAACCTAATATCTTCATAGAACAGCTTACCACTTCATTATATAAGCCTACTGTTTTCTAAGTTGTCTGTTGTTTTTTTAAATAAATATTTAATATAAAGCCTTGAGTTTTCTTCTCTTTTTATATAAAATTCCTTAAACTGCTTTTCAAAAACAAATTCATATGTTTATTCTAAAAGTATTAGGTTAGTTTTAATTGATATAGTTGTTTCTGCCAAGGTACTAAATGATTTCTTCCAACTTTAATATTTATCTACTATGTTTAGTACAAGAGTTGTGACTTTTCTTTCAGATGAATAGTAATTATTAAATGGGAATCTGGAGAGTTAATTAAGAAAAGAAAATTAGAAAATAATATAAATGCTTCTATGTCTAGAGATTAATAATAGCCAATTACCTTGAGCCTATTATTTTATTGTTATTAAAGGAAAATCCTAGCCATAGGTACCTCTTATCTAGAGAAAACATGCAGTAATGAGACCTTTTTTATTCTTCCCCTTTCTGTGATAGACAAAAGACTGAGCGTTAGTGTCCTGGGCACACAAATCCCTTAGTCAGTCCATCCAAATTTGCCTGCATGTTCAGGAGGCTTTTGGGAAAGAAGAGACTAAGATTCCAATATTCATCTTCCCAAGATTCAAAATTAAATCTTTTTCAAAATACTTTGGACACATGATCTCACTTTTTTCACAAGAAAAAAATTCTTGCTGCATGTATCTTCAATAATTCCTAGATTAAATGATTCAAATGGAACTGCTTTCTTAACAAGGATTTAAAATCTTTACATAATATTAATACAATACTTTTTGAAACAACAGGTATATAACCTCATAAATGTGTTAGTTCTGCTCTTTCTGAATTCCTGTAAGATCAGATACACTCTGGTGTGTGTGTGGAGAGGGAAAGACATGCTTATTATTTGACCATAGACATGGCTTTCTTTACAAAACGCTTTAAAAGGAACCTTTAAAATTTAAAGAAAATATGAGAGGAAATATCCAAATCATTGAGGGCCTATAAAAATGGGTCAATAAAATTTTTTTTTCTTCAATATTGCAGATTTTCTTTATGTTTTCTTGTATTTCCTTGTGGTTCACAGTAGATTAACTTTCAAGAGATCACGGTCAGTGACTTAAGCAGCTAACTAGTTGTTTCAATTTTAAATGTCAAGCATTTGTGAAATTCAAATCTTTAGTTACCCCCACAACTCCAGTAAAAACAAAGACCAACCCGTCTCCATGGGGAGAACAGATCATCTCTTTCAAGCCAGTGTGGATGTGAATACGTTTTTCAATGACTTTGAGATTAACATTATAACTTTTTGGCAAAAAAGACCCTTGCAAACCCAGAGTTAGCTATGCAAGGAATCGACTGATTCAATTAAAGAGGATATCTCAGTCAAAACTGGTTATTTTATTTTAGCTTCTAATCAAAATAAGTCATTCAAGTAAACAGGTTTATTTCTTGTTTATTTTGATCCCGTTGATTACAGGTAACCTAATGGCTAACATCTGCCCTTAAACAACACTTCTTTCATTTCTTTTCAGACACATTCTTTCAGGCATTTCTACAGGCTTCTTTCTCCTCTTACTCTGATTTTTTTTTTTTTTTTTTTTTGGTATTTTAGGAAGAAACCTTAGTGAGTGGTATCTGCTCTGCTTTCTGAATTTTCAACAAGGAATACCAGTGATAAAATACTGTGGTTGTCTTGTGAAGGACTGTGGAATAACACTCTCATATTGAAATTTACACTTCATAGGCAATAAATTTTGTTTCGTAGATGACTCTGACTGCCCTCATAAAGTGTACTGTCACAGTTTGTAATGAGTACTTCAAACAGTTTAACAGTTTCCAGAGCCAATGACAGGAAACCATGAAATGGAACATAGACATTTTCATTTTTTACAGGATTATCCTTTTAACCAATGCATTCTCTACTTCTCATTCCCTACTGTTTTACACTGCAGGGGGCCTCTGCTTGACCCTGGGTAGTTTTTGCCCAAGTGAGATTCTATCAAGAAGAGTCATCTTTTTTTTTTCCCATTAGCAGGGAATATTAGGTACTATGTATACTTTAAATGTCATTTGGAAAACTGTTCACATGCTCATAGAGTTCTATGAGCAGTAAATACTTTTTAGACAATAAATTAAATCTGTTTTTTGGGGGATTTTTTTCTGAACAATGAAAAACATAAAGTACACATGGCTTCATTTAACCCTATTAGTGACCTAGAAAGTACCCAGGGGCCTTGGAGCAATAAGGGAACTGACATTAGAGCATTACAGCTCTGAGCACCACTCATGAGGATAATATATAATGAAAATTATATAAAACAATGAAAATGAATACAAAACTAGCACAGAAATATATCCAGTAATCTCTAGTCTGTGTGGCTTTTTATTGTCAGGTTGTTGGTATTTTTCACAAGTCAGTTTTAAGACTGTCACTTCATATACACCTATCATCTGATACAGTCATTTCCCTCTCTGGCTTTTTTTTTTCAAAAGAAATGAAAGTATATGTCTATGCAAAGACTTGTATATGAATATATATAGCAACTTCATTTGTAATAGCCAAACACTGGAAGTAATACAAATGTCCATCACCAGGCAAATGGATAAACAAACTTTGATATATGCATTCAAAGGAATACTATGAAGCAATAACAGAATGAACTACTGATAAACACTACAATATAGATAAATCTTAAAATAATTATTCTGGTAGTGGTAAGCCAGACCAACAAAAGTGTCCATACACTACAATTCCACTTGTATAAAACTTTGAACAATGTAAACTAGTTTATAGTGAATGAAAGATCAGTGGATGCCTGGGAATGAATGGGTGGTGCAGGTGCGGGAAAGGAGGAAGTAGCAAGAGACACAAGAAAACTTGGAAAGATGATAGAGATATTCTTTATCTTGATTGTGTGATGGTCACAGGTGTCATAATATGTCAGATAGTAAGGTTTAAATACATTTGGTTTACTAGAACTAATAACTCAATTCAGCAAAGTTGCAGGATACAAAATTAATACACAGAAATCTGTGGCATTCTTATATACTAACAATAAACTAGCAGAAAGAGAAATCAGGAAAACAATTCCATTTATAGTTGCATCAGAAAGAATAAAATACCTAGGAATAAACCTAACCAAGGAAGTGAAAGATCTATACCCTGAAAACTACAAGACACTCATGAGAGAAATTAAAGAAGACACCAACAAATGGAAATATAGCCCATGCTCATGGATAGTGGAATATTATTCAGCCATAAGAAGAAAACAAATCCTGCCATTTGCAACAACATGGATGGAGCTAGAGGGTCTTATGCTCAGCGAAATAAGCCAGGTGGAGAAAGATAAATACCAAATGGTTTCCCTCATTTGTGGAGTATAACAATGAAACAAAACTGAAGGAACAAAACAGCAGCAGACTTATAGATGCCAAGAAGGGAAGGACTGGCGGTTATCAAAGGGAAGGGGTTGGGGAGGGTGGGTTGGGAAGGAGAGAGAAGGGGATAAAGGGGCATTATGATAAGCATACATAATGTAGGTGGGTCATGGGGAAGGCAGTACAGCATGGAGAAGACAAGTAGTGACTCTATAGCACCTTACCATGCTGATGGACAGTGACTGCAATGGGGTTGGGGGTAGGGGACTTGATAATATGGGTGAATGTAATAGCCACCATGTTGCTCATGTGAAACCTTCATAAGATTGTATATCAATGATACCTGAATAAAAAAAAGATAGGCTAGAATGTGACAAATATAACTGACAAATCATTTAGAAATGACAAAGAATTTGTTAAAAGAATGGGAAAAGGATCCAAGTTGATAATTTATAGATGAGGAAACCTGACTGGGCAATAAACAGGTGAAGATGCTCATCTTACTTGTAATCATGAAAATGGCCATTAAAATGTCAATCATTAAAAAAATAAAAATAAATAAATATGTTTGGTTTATTGTATGTTAATTAGGATCCAGAGGGACAGAGGGTGAACTTTGGCTTGCATGGGACCCATGGTCCTCCCTGAGTGCAGACTCTGGCTGGTAGAGGAGTTGGGGTTGCTGTCATTACTCTGCACTGTCATTACACCCCCTTTCCTCCTCTAGGCTCCTTGAAGACAGAGGCAGCACCTTCTCGGTGTTTGCTTTCAAAGTATTTAGTATGGTGATTAGCACCAAGTACTCCAAATATTTTTTGAACAAATGAATAGGGATGGAATCTCTAATGTGTCACTTATTTTTTAAATTGTTAAAACCAAATCCTCTGAATAAAACAAAAGTGGAAATCAAAGGCAAGGGCTTACAGGGCTTAAGGGTACAGCCTCAGGAAAAAGACT
This sequence comes from Smutsia gigantea, assembly GCA_032199065.1. NCBI lineage: Eukaryota > Metazoa > Chordata > Mammalia > Pholidota > Manidae > Smutsia > Smutsia gigantea. The sequence goes on along the minus strand of JAVSCE010000869.1, from coordinate 90,672 downwards.
GTGTACATCCCCTATGTTCCAACATTCAGCAGAAGTTTAAACTTTGATCAAGATGCTTTACTTCAGGTTCCTCATCTATGAAATAAGGGTGATCATGCTGTGTTCCTTATAGGCCATAGTAGGGATTAAATGAAATGAAGTGAAGTGAATAAAATGAAACTCTTGGTGAATAGCCAGAATAAGCACTCAATCACCCTAAATTGATACTGGTATTAGTTTCTTAATCACAGGTGCAATCAACAAGAAAAGAAAAGAGTTGTGGGAGCCTGAATGAGGGCCCAGGAGAGTATGCCTGTGCCAGAAGGAGAAGCATAGGGACCTCTCCAGAAAAAAGCACTGAGTGCTGACAAGAACATTGGAATTAAAGCATCTTACACCAAAGACCTGCAAGTTACATGATAGGATAGTCACTGAGATGTATCATGAGACTTCTAAATACCATCATTTACCTCCTTCAAAAAATATAAATTATTTGACAATTATTCTTTTATTTAATAAAACTTCCATCTGGTATCACATAGCCAGCTGGCCAGTACTACTTATAAGTAATAAGACCAATCCACAGGGCTGGGATGTCCAGGTAGAAGGTTATTTTTAGAAAGATGGGGAGGATTTGAAGATATGAGTTGGGAGAGGTATGGAGAAAGGGTGGGGACACTCAGGACAGTGAATTACCCAGTTAACATCGGATCATTTGTGTTAGCTTTTTGACACAAGAATATAGCATCTGTGGGTAACTTTGAGATTTCAAACTTGTACATGTCTTATAATAAATGAAGCATTAATCAGATCCATTAACAATAATCCAGCTTACAAAGAAATGGAGTAAGGCTGTTTAGTTCCTTTTCCAACTTCAAAGGTTAATTGTTTAAGTACATTCTTGAGATGGGTCTGAACATGTGCTTCCAAAATGTAATTCCATACAATGATTTATAGACCACTGATATTCAGCCAAATAACTTCTTTGCTTTGGTTTCCCTTTTATGTTAAAGGAAGATGAAAGATACCTAGACCTTCTACTTAATTATTATTTTTAAAAAAAAGAAAAACAGGGAAAAAGAAAAAACTAAGTAAGCTCAAGAGAGAATGGATATAAAATATACTCCATTAGGATTGGAAATTGATAAATTAGATTAAGAAGGTAAAGCATATGTTTCCTTTAGACATATTAGATAAAAAATTGCTCTTGAGTAAAATGAAAGGACTCAGCATGTGCGGGGCATCCCTGCAGTTCTTGTGTCCATTAAACATATTTAATATATTATCACTATAGCATCTATTTTCCCTAGAGATAATAATTTATATTAACAGAAGAATTTGGAACAATGAGAAAAGAGAAATGACTAAATTACATGCTAAAAGTTTTGCAGATCCAGTTTTAACGCTTTCACTCTGCTTTTTGTTAACAAAATCCTCCACCTTGGTGGCTTTCTAAAAGGAACTCATTGACTTGCACCATTCCTGTAAACCCTTCACAATATTTTTCATCACACACAGGAGAATAGAAAACCATCTCTCTAGGCTCTCCCTGGACTCTCCCACTCAAATTTATTTCCTAGCAGCAACTAGCCATCTGGTTTCTAACAAATAGTGGCAGAATTTCCCCACTTCGAAAGCAAAATAACATTATGAGGACTATAATACCAGTTAACATTTATTGGGCACTTAACCTGTACCAGACCTTGTATGGAATATTTTTACATGCATTATCTCATTTAATCTTACAAACAACTTTCTAAATGGATAATTCTATTATACCCATTTTACATACAAGGAAACTAGGGCTTACAGAGACCATGTTACAAAGGAAAATAGAAATCTTACCAGTTAGGATGCATTTGTCTTCAGGTAGCTGAATACTCAACTCTGACTTAAGCAAAAAGATCATTTCCTTAAAACTGTAGGCTTAACAGTAGAATGGGTTTGAGGGCTGACTTAATCCAAAAGCTTTGGATTTTCTTAGCTCTTCACTTCCCCTTGGATTTCCTTCATCCTCAGGCTCACATTAAAATGCCTGCACCATATATGATATTCAGATCCATACAGGATAATACCTAGAAGAAAACTTTTCCCAGACACCCCTGGCAAATTCCCCATTTTGTCTCAAAATGAGATGATCTTTCTTGAACCAGTTGGCAAGGGGGTTGAATAGCAATGACTGACAGATAAATTAAGCCCCATGTTTGTTGGCATCAACAACAGTTTAGAAAAATGGACAATTGTAGCAATGTTTTTCTCTAGTCCTACTCCCTAAACTAAATTTAAAGATCAGAATATCAGTTGCTGACCAGAGAAACACTATTAACAAACCAGTGGGTTAAATTTCCATTTTATAATGTGTATCGGCAAAATTTTCTTCAATATACACCAAATTTTTATAAACTGCTATTGTTTCTTTTTAAATTAAAGTATCATTGATATACAATCTCATGAAGGTTTCACATGAAAAAACTGTATCATCAAGTCCTCAACCCTCCACTGCAGCCACTGTCTATCAGCTTAGTAAGATGATACAGTTATTACTTGTCTTCTCTGTGCTATATTGCTTTCCCTGTGACCTACTAATATTGTGATTGCTAATTATAGTGCCTCTTAATCCCCTTCTCCTTCCCTCCCCACTCACCCTCCCCAGCCCTTACCTTTGGTAACCACTAGTCCCTTCTTGGACTCTGAGTCTGCTGCTGTTTTGTTCAATTAGTTTTGCTGTGTTGTTATATCCCACAAATGAGTTAAATCATTTGGTACTTGTCTTTCCCTGCCTGACTCATTTCACTGAGCATAATACCCTCTAGATCCGTCCATGTCGTTGCAAAGAGAAGATTTTTTTATGGCTGAATAATATATCATTGTGTATATGTACCACTTCTATTTATTCATTCATCTGTTGATGGACACTTAGATTGCTTCCATATCTTGGCTATTGCAAATAGTGCAGTGATAAACATAGGGGTGCATATGTCTTTTTGAACCAGGAATGTTGTTTTCTTTGGGTAAATTCTTAGGAGTGGAATTACTAGTTCAAATGGTATTTCTATTTTTAGTTTTAGGGGAAAATCCATATTACTGTCCACAACAATTGCACCATTAACATTCCCATTAAAATAGTAGGAGGGTTCCAATTTCTCTGCATCCTCCCCAGCATTTCCTGTTTCTTGTCTTTTGGATGTTGGCCATCCTAACTGGTGTGAGGTGATATCTCATTGTGGTTTTAACTTGCATTTCCCTGATGATTAGCAACGTGGGGCATCTTTTCATGTGCGTGTTGGCCATTTGAATTTCTTCTTTGGAGAAGTGTCTGTTCAGATCCTCTACCCATTTTTTAATCAGGTTATTTTTTCTTTTGGGTGTTGAGGCGGGTGAGTTATTTACATTTTTTGAGCGTTAACGCCTTATTGGATAAGTCCTTTGTGAATATATTCTCCATTTATTATTCTCCCATACTGTAGAAAGCCTTTTTGTTCTGTAGGGAGCATAATCCCACCAGCTTATTTTTCCTTCTCAGGATTGCTTTGGCTATTCAGGGTCTTTTGTTCCATATGAATTTTAGAACTATTTTCTCTAGTTTACTGAAGAATACTGTTGGTATTTTGATAGGGATTGCATTAAATCTGTAAATTGCTTTAGGCAAGATGGCCATTTTCACAATATTAATTATTCCTATCCATGAGCATAGGATATGTTTCCATTTATTGGTTTCTTCTTTAATTTCTCTCATGAGTGTCTTATAGTTTTCAGAGTATAGGTCTTTCACTTTCTTGGTTAGGTTTATTTTATTCTTTTTGATGCAATTGTAAATGAAATTGTTTTCCAGATTTCTCTTTCTGCTAGTTCATTGGTAGCATATAGGAATGCAGCAGATTTCTGTGTATTAATTTTGTATCCTGAAAATTTGCTGAGTTCATTATCAGTTCTAGTAGTTTAGGGGTGGATTCAATTCTTTAGGGTTTCCTATGTACAATATCACGTCATCTGCAAAGAGTGACAGTTTTACTTCTTCCTTACCAATCTGGATGCCTTTTATTTTGTACTATCTGATTGCCATGGATAGGACCTCCAGTACTATGTTGAAATAAACGTGAAGAGAGTGGATGTCCTTGTCTTGCTCCCAATTGTAGAGGAAAAGCTTTCAGCTTTTTGCTGTTAAGTATGATGCTGGCTGTGGACTTTTCATAAATGGCCTTTATTATGTTGAAATACTTGCTCTCTATGCTCACTTTGTTGAGAGTTTTTATCAGGAATGGATGTTGAATATTGTCAAATGCTTTTTCAGCATCTATGGAGATGATCATGTGGTTTTTGTCCTTCTTTTTGTTGATGTGGTGGATGATGTTGATGGATTTTCGAATGTTGTACCATCCTTGCATCCCTGAGATGAATCCCACTTGATCATGGTGTATGATCCTCTTGATGTATTTTTGAATTCAGTTTGCTAATATTTTGTTGAATATTTCTGCATCTATGTTCATCAGGGATATTGATCTCTAATTTTCTTTTTTTGTGGTGTCTTTTCCTGGTTTTGGTATAGAATGATGCTGGCTTCACAGAATGAGTTTGGAAGTATTCTATCCTCTTCTACTTTCTGGAAAACTTTAAGGAGCATGGGCATCAGGTCTTCTCTAAAATTCAGAGGTGAAGCAAGCCATTTGGTCCAGAGATTTTGTTCTTACATCATTTTTTGATTACCAATTCAATTTCATTGCTGGTAGTTGGTCTGTTCAGATTTTCTGTTTCTTCCTGGGTCAGTTTTGGAAGATTGTCTTTTTCTATAAAGTTGTCCATTTCTTCTAGGTTATCCAATTTGTGGGCATATAATTATTCATACTTTTCTCTAATAATTCTTTGTATTTCTGTGATGTCTGCAGTTATTTTTCCTTTCTCATTTCTGATTCTGTTTATGTGTGTACTCTTTTTTTCTTGATAAGTCTGGCTAGCGGTTTATCTATTTTGTTTATTTTCTCAAAGAACCAGCGACTGGTTTCAATTATTCTTTCTATTGTTTTATTCTTCTCAATTTTATTTATTTCTGCTCTGATCTTTATTATGTCCTTCCTTTTACTGACTTCGTGCTTCATTTGTCCTTCTTTTTCTAGTTCCATTAACTGTGAGTTTAGACTATTCATTTGGGATTGTTCTTTTTTCTTGAGGTATGTCTATGTTGCTATATACTTTTCTCTTAGAACTCCCTTCACTGCATCCCACAGGTTTTGAGCTGTTGAGTTGTTCTTTCATTTGTCTCCCTATATTGCTTGATCTCTGTTTTTATTTGGTCATTGATCCATTGATTATTTAGGATCATGTTATTAAGCCTCCAGGTGTTTGTGGGCTTTTCTGTTTTCCTTACATAATTTATTTCTAGTTTCATATCTTTGTAGTCTGAGAAGCTGACTGGTACAATTTCAATCCTTCTGAATTTGCTGAGGCTTTTTTTGTGGCCTAGTATATGATCCATTCTTGAAAATGTTCCATGTGTACTTGAGAAGAATGTGTATTCTCCTGCTTTTGGGTGTAGAGTTCTGTAAATGTCTGTTAGGTCCATCTGTTCTAATGTGTTGTTCAATGCCTTTGTGTCTTTACTTATTTTCTGTCTGGTTGATCTGTCCTTTGGAGTGAGTGGAGTGTTGAAGTCTCCTAAAATGAATGCATTGCATTCTATTTCCTCCTTTAATTCTGTTAGTATTTGTTTCACATATGTAGGTGCTCCTATATTAGGTACATAGATATTTACAATGGTTATATCCTCTTGTTGGACTGACCCCTTCATCGTTATATAATGTCCTTCTTTCTCTCTTGTTACTTTCTTTGTTTTGAAGTCTATTTTATCTGATACAAGTACTGCAACTCCTGCTTTTTTCTCCCTATTGTTTGCATGAAATACCTTTTTCCATTCCTTCACTTTTCGTCTGTGTTTGTCTTTGGGTTTGAAGTGAGTCTCTTGTAGGCGTATATAGATGGGTCTTGTTTTGTTGTTCATTTTGTAACTCTGTGTCTTTTGATTGGTGCATTCAGACCATTTATATTTAGGGTGATTATCAATAGATATGTGCTTATTGCCATTGCAGGCTTTAGATTCATGGTTACCAAAGGTCCAAGGGTAGCTTCCTTACTATCTAACAGTCTGCCTTAACTCACTTATTACGCTATTTCAAACACAATCTAAATGTTCTTTCCTCACCTCTTCTTCTTCCTCCTCCACTCTGTATATATTACATGTCATATTCTGTACTCTTTATGTATTCCTTGACTTAATTTATCAGTAGTTGATTTAATTTTGTATATGCTTACTAACTAATTGGTCTACTTCCTTTACCATAGTTTTATTTTCTCTGGTGAAAGCTATTTAGCCTTAGGAGCACTTCCATCTACAGCAGTCCCTTTCACATACATTGTAGAGATGGTTTATTGGAGGTAAATTCCCTCAACTTTTGCTTATCCAGAAATTGTTTAATCCCTGCTTCAAATTTAAATGATAATCTTGCTGGGTAGGGTATTCTTGGTTTGAGGCCCTTCTGTTTCATTGCATTAAATATATCATGCCACTCCCTTTTTGGCCTGTAATGTTTCTATTGAGAAGTCTGATGATAGCCTGATGGGGTGATCATGAAAGGTTGAACATGAACCTTTGTAAGTGATCTTTTTCTCTCTTTGGCTGCTTTTAATACTCTCTCCTTGTCCTTGATCTTTGCCATTTTAATTATTATATGTCTTGGTGTTGTCTTCATAGGGTTCCTTGTTTTGGGAAATCTGTGTACTTCCATGACCTGGGAGATTATATCCTTCCCCAGAATGGGAAAGTTCTCAGCAGTTATTTACTCAAAGACGCTTTCTATCTCTTTTTCTCTCTCTTCTTCTTCTGGTACCTCTATAATGCGAATATTGTTCCATTTGGATTGATCACACAGTTCTCTCAATATTCTTTCATTACTAGAGATCTTTTTTTCTCTCTGTGCCTCAGCTTCTTTGTTTTCCTGTTCTCTAATTTCTGTTTCATTTGCTGTCTCTTCTACCTCATCTAATCTACTTTTAAATCCCTGTTGTTTCATTGCATATACTGTATTTTTCAAAGTGTCTATCTCTTTTTTGAAGTCCTCCCTGAGATCTTGAGTATTTTTCTGCAGCTCCATAAGCATATTTATAACTTTTATTTTGTAATCTTTATCAAGAAGATTCGTAATTTCAGTTTCACTAAGCCCTATTTCTGGTGTTTTTTCTTGAATTTTTGTTTGGACCAAATTCCTCTGTCTCTTCATTTTTTTTTCCTTTTTTAGTGTTTCTTATGGGATAATAGATTTATGTAGGAGGCCTCCTCTAGTGCCCAGAAGCTCTACTCTCTGGATCTGCCTAGCATCTGGAGTAATGGTGGGGGATGCAGGTGAGTGCTTGCAGTACCTATGGGGAGAAAAGAGCTCTTTCTGCTTCCTGGCTGCAGTGCCTGCCTGGTCCAGTGGGCCAAGTGTGCAAGGAAGAGCCTATCTATTACATCCCTGTACCTGCCATTGGCAGGGCCAACCTCCAGCTGACCTAGCACGATATCAGGTGTAGCAGGTGAGCAGACCCATGCCTGCCAGGAGGAAGGAGCAGCAGGCTGTGTACCACAGTAGGAGGCCTTGGAGCTGCTTTGTCAGCCAGGCAGATGGAGTGTCTGAAGCTCTGGAGAGTTTCCAACCTACTAGGCTGAGTGTGATTGGACGATTTTGTCCACCTGCCCTTTCTCCTGAACAGCAAGCTCTGTGTAATCTTTGCCCCTTTTGTGCCCCTCTTGCTGCGGGGAAGTCTTTCAAACTGCCCACCTTTTTTTGTCCCCCGGCATCCGGTTGTGCATACATGTTCTCCACAAGCAGCTAGAATCTTTGTCTCTCTGAGTATCGTGCCCATCTTTGCTTTCCAACCCCACTAATCTCCAGAGCACCATGTAATGCGGGTTCATGCTCCTGGAGGAGATCTTCAGGGCTGGGTTTTCAGAAGTCCAGGACTTCTACTCCCTTGCCTCTCCATTTCTCTTCCTCCTGCCTTTGGGCTGGGTTTGGGGGAGGGGTTGGGTCCTGCTAGATCATGGCTTTGCTACCTTACCCTGTTCTGTGAGGTCTTCCCTTTTCCCCAGATGTAGGCAGTCTTTTCTGAAGTCTTTGGGTCACTTTTTTGGGATTAGTTGTATTTGCTGTATTTCCTATTTTATGTGATTTGGGGAGATTTCTGCCTCACTTCTCATGCCACCATCTTTTTCTGACTCCCTAAATTGCTATTATTACAAATTATTTGGTAATTGTGTGAACTGTCAAAAATTATTAGGACTACAAAAATTATGTACCATACCATTTAATGAATAAACTGTTTACCTCTGTAGGGCTTATTTTCTCCACTTGAGACAACACTTTCAATTCTGTATAAGTCAATTCTCCTTGGGTACATGAATATAAATGGCGTTACATTTACAGGACATACAATGTTATTTTCCAGCTGTAGGGCCCAATTCTTAATAAGATCCTATGGTTCTCCCTAGAAGTTCACCAAATTTGTTTTGGGGAATCTCTAAGTTATTTCTGACTGCTCATAGGTTTGAACAGCTGTTCTTTCAAATGTCCTGGGTACCAGCCATGTCCCTCCTCACCACTTCTCTCGTACCTTGTGCTGGGAATTGCCATGTCCACTGGGCATGATATCCTCTGCTGGCACCAATGCCTTATCTATCTGCAATGAACAACACAGCCACTTCTAATCCAGAACCACACAACACCCTAAGCAGTGGTATTCTCACTGATATAAGACAGAAGATGTTCTTCCTCACATGTACCCTATTTTGTGTGGATGAAACTGACTGTACCCCAGGGTCTTACACAATTCCAGGTAACAAATAACTTCTACCAAAGGCCTCTCCTTCATTAGGACCAAGAAAAGTCTGTGGGATGGAACAAGAAGCCCAGTTCCTGAGAGTCCTACACTATTCCTGATCTCTGTTCTTGCTGGGTTCCCAAATTCTCAGGCAAATATTTGTTGCAAACTGCTAATGGCTACCTCCTGTACTCATCGGACCCTGTCCCCAGCATTTCTGAATCACTACATTGGTTACAATATGGGCTCAAGCCATAACCCTCTTGGAGATTGATTCTTCAAAGAGAATATTTTTTCTACTAAAGTAATCTTTCAGGTTTATATAGTTTATATATCCTATGTTGATAAAAATTGCTTTTCCTAGACTGTTTATTCTAAAAACTGGCAATATCTTATTAGTTCCATCATGATATAATAAAAACTCTTTATATATAAGAGGACTACTGAACCATTCCACTCAAGACACAAAGGATCTGCCATGAAATTAATAGAAGATGAACTAACCACATCAATCAAATGTGAAGAATGACCATATGAAACTTTACCTTGTACAGGGATATTCCTAAAAACTTAAATGGGAACCAATATAAATAAGTAAACAAAATTTTACATTGCAAGTGAGGCCAGGTCAAGGCAATAAGAAAGGGAAAGAATCATGAAAATAAGGCATATCTCAAACAGGCTTTTAGAAAAATGCCAAAATTTTCCTAGTATGAAAGTTAGAGATCATATTATCATAAAAGTTTTTGGATAAATATATATATAGTTAGTTACAGTTTTTTACTTTAAATCTTAGAAATCAAACCTCATTATGAGAGTTTTGCTCAATTACTAATTTCTCCATATTCTACTTCAATGAACAGTGAAGCCTCATTTTACCAGTTATCCAGAAATACAAACTGACCTTACTGAACAAGAACCACAAAATTTTTCAATTTCCACGAAATGAATTTTAAATACATTTATGATTAAACCTAAATATTTGTCAATATAGTATAATATAATCTAGAAATTAATACTAGATAAACCTATGCGTCTCCACATTGGTTTAATGCCTTTATGGACCTGTGGACTAGGGAAAAAAAATGTTTTTTTAATTGTTTTTAAAACCAGATCTGTCACAATTAGGTTGGCCTGATTCTGGTAATGTAGCTAGGAATAATATAGACCCACTCTATTAAACTGACCTCATTAACTTGTTTTTTGTCCAGATGGAACACTTGACCAGAACTTGTAGAGGCAATTTCTTCGTAGACTTTATATCCAATATGGCTCCTATCATCACAGTCTCCAGTGAGCACAAATACCACCTATGATTTTTTTTAAAAAAGAAGACAGTTTAAAGGGTTTTCAGTAATCACTATATCTTTATTAAACACCTATTATGGGCTAACATACTACTATATATTTTATATATCTAGTTGCCTAGAGGTGTGCATATATATGTGTGTATATATATATATTTTTTTTTCCAATATCTATGCACTTTGTAAAAGATTTTGAAGTTCCTCTTACTAAAGAAGTAAGACTTACTTTGTCATCTTTGAATCAAAGCTTGGACATGTGACTTGCTTTGGCAAGTAGCATGAGACAAGAGGGACATTCCACCAGTCCCAAGCCCACACGCAAGAGGTCTTGTGTATTTCCCCTTGATCTCTGGGTGTTTCTGCCTTGGCTATGAGAAGAACATTGTCTAAACTAGCCTACTGGTCTCAGAAAGAAGCTCAGAAACCTGTGAGGCAGAATCAAGCCATCCCAGAGATCAGCCCACAAGCCAAACCCAACTATGTCCAGACACACAAGTGAGCATGCCTAGCCTAGGTCAGCTGAGCCCTACTAATACATGAGAAATAAATGCTTATTCCTTTAAAACTTTACTGAGAGTTAGAACAGAGTATTATACAGCAAATGTTAATTGATGCAATGAGTAACTCTGACTCAGGCAAGATTACACATGAGATGATATTTGAAATACAGGCCTTTTTATTGGGTCTTTGGTTTTGGCAGTTATAAGGATAAAATGGTAACAAGCCCCTTAATTACTCCCCAGTCATTTCTTCTCTGTATTAAAAACAAGGCATTCATAAAACCAAATATCACAGATCCTTTTACTATGTTTAAATTAAATGACACACATGTATTGTAATACATATATATGGATCAATAGCTGTAGTTACTGATATTTGTCGTACATAGTGTCATCAAAGAGGAAAGGCAACCTCTCACTGTATTCCTTTCCTTAAAGCTGTATTCACATGGAAAATGTGGGGCGTTGGTTCCCACTTACTTGTGATTGTTTCTGTTGGATAAGTTGCAGCACCTCACGTGTAAGCCGATAATCCTTGGACCGTGCATCAGTGAAAACATAGATGAAAGAACCAGGAAGAGAAATTTCCAAGGCAATTTTTATAGCCCCAATACTCATTTCTGGACAATCACCACCACCCTGTTGAGGAGCAGAGAGAAAAAAAAATGCAATTATTTCATCAGCAGAAAAGGATAACTTAGTTAATGACAGGTGGCTTTAAGAGCTCTAGAGCCAAGCAAGTACTCTCTCCACCTTTTTCTGTTAGTGCCCCAGTGGATAAGCAACTTTGGTTACAAGGAAATGGAAAAGATACAAAGGGATATGGAGATGGAGAAACCTGTACTTATGCAAAAATTATAAATTCATCCAAAATACATAACATAATAGAAATTGGTATGTATTTCTTAATTAAATGTTGATTCACTCTCCCATTCTTTTACGTGACTATTTTATACATCTCCACTTTTCTTATCCTTCTCACTCAGATGACCTTACTTGTATTACACTGAGAAAATAGAATCCATCACAAGAGAACTTTCATAAACTCCCGTGACCCACCTACAAGAGGATCCACACATTGCCTTCACAGTGAAGGAGTCACTCATGCTCATAGATGAGCCTAACTTCTTACCTGTGCCTAAATCAAAGACATGGCTGCTATGGCAGTCCCCTCTCTCCATTTCCCTCTTTACTGGATCATTCCCGTCAGCAAACATGCTGGTATATCTTCCATATCCCAAGTTTTTGCTCACATGTTACCTATCAGAGAAACCTTCCATGACCGCCTTATATAAAATACACTACCTCTGTCATCCTTTCCATTCTCCTTCATTTTTTCTGCTAACAACATGATCTCTAGGCTTAATATATTTTCCTAAACAAAAATAGCCCTCACCCTATAAGCAAGTTTATTTGCTTAAAAAATATATGGATTTATGGATGAAATTGGAAGCAAGATGTATTTGTAGTTTTCTATATCTTAAATTTAGGATTATATCCTGCTTATGTTTCATGTTATCAGTGTTCTTCAAAATCACAGGTTTTAATGATTACAGACTATTGTATGATGTCTACATCCCATAATTTAGTCAATCATTTCTCTATTGTTGGGCTTCTAAATTTTCCTCTATTATAAATATATAAATAAAAATCATTATAAACATTTATATATATAAATATGTATATATCATGTCTGATGATTTCCTTAGCATATCAATAAATACAAGGCCAAGAGAATGGACTTTCAACCACTATGTTTTGAGCAATTTCTAACTGCTAAACACCCTGCTAGGATTTGGGCATACAAAGATGAATTAAGGCTAAAAGTATCTTGTCTTTAAGAAGCTCATGGTCTACAAAAGACAATCAAATAAAAAGCAGGGCAGTTTAGGGCCATGGGGTGGGGGGGGGGGGTCCTGTGGTTTCAGAGTCCACCAGAATCCATTAAGTAAGAGTTCTTTCTTAAAAGGAAAATAATTACTTGAAGAAAGGAATAAGGTTTTAGCTTTAAACTCCAAAGAGTTTATTGCTCCTTTCCCCAGGATCCAGTCTTAGGTTCTGATACAGGTATTTTAAGAACCAAAAATAATCTTTCATAAGAATAAAATCTTAGAATTGTTTACACCGCAGCCTGGGTGAATTGAAGAATCCTTTCTCGCACTGGATCCTACTCAAAACGTACAGCCTTTGAATCCCTTTATTAAATGAGCTGGAAGAGAGCACCAACTGTTATAAATTGCTTCTAATATTAAGAAATGTTTTAAAAATTATGTCACTTTATTAAAGGGGCTGATGCCATGGTAACCCAACATCACTTTTGAGAAGATATCAGCTATAGTTTCAGAATTTTACTGAGGTAGCAGTATTTTCTATTTTTGTAGGACTTAGATCCTGTCCTTTATGACTTACTTGCAATTTTACAGCATTTAGTTTAGCAGACAATAACTGTTCCCAAAGACTTGCACACGTGTATCCTCAAACTGTACTCATCCCCCAAATTCCAGTTTTCCATTTCTACTTTTTTGTGAAACATCTACTCCACATGTTCTATGGGTCTTTATAATTCAATGCACCTAAAATGGAACTCATTTTCTTTTCCCCCAACCACATCTCCCATATTTTTGTTAATAGTACCATCTGCCTGCAGGTTCTGATTGGAAACTGGAGTCATCTTTGACTCCTCCCTCTTCCTTCAGCTAATCGGTAATCAAACCATATTCCTTCTACCTCCATCATGAATCTGTCCCCTCCCTTCCTCTTCACTTCCTACAAATCACTCTTCTTATCACTAATTTTATACAAGTATAGCCTCCTATCTAATTTTCTTTATTGCAAGTATAGCCTCCTATCTAATCTTCCTACCACCAAATTTCATTTTTCCTGCAGTAAAAGCCATCTATATAATGTTCCTACTTAAAATCTTTCAGTAACTACTTATGTTAGATCAAATTATCTTTCTAGCACTCTATCTCCTCCTGTTTCCTTTTCATAAATTGCTTCATTGAAGCTGAGACTTAATCCTGTTCTTTGAATATGTCCCTTGCTTCACATCTTCATGTCTTTAGTACTTTCATTTAAGTAATCTTGCTATTGCTCCCTCTCCACTATCAAACACTCCTCACCAATATATGTATATCTAAGTTCTCCCATTTTCTATAAGCTCTTTGTTGGCAGGACCTGTGATTTCCTGAGTCCTTGAGTCCCCAGTTCACAACATTTGTTGGCATATAGTAATCACTGAGTAAACATTTGTCAAGTTGAACTATTTTCTTTCCAAGGTTGAGATAACATACCTTCCCGTCTTTTCTTCCAGTCAGATTACTTCCTCATTCTTCAGATATACGGTAATAAGCTTTACTCTTTAATGATATGACATATTTTCCTCTTTATAATATTTATTTTGGGGCAGTTTTTGTGTGCAGCAAATGCCAGTGAGTGCATTCATGTGTTGGGAAAGTGGGAAATAGCTACTAGGCACTTTAATAAATGTAATATGTTGGACAAGAATAATTACTTGCAGCCAACTTTGCATATCTGTAATGAATATTCTGGACTGCTTAAAAAAGTTAGATTCCTATTACATTTTCAGAAGTGTGAACAAAAAAACATTCCTCGACTGTGCTTGACACTGTGCACCAGAATGTGAATGACGACATAATTTATCCATTATCCATTCCACAAGCATTTGTTGACTGGCCAAGAACACAATACAGCTTCATAGTAGTACAACTCCAAGGAGAGATTAACGGTCTTTTGCAAGGGTCTAGGAGAAGTCTACTGTCTATGGGTCAAAAATCAGAACAGCTAAGAAATATCCAGAGATACATGCTAGGAATGGCAAGAATGATAAATCTTGTCCAGTTACTGAGTGAAGGACAGTCTCTGAGCCATTTGACTAATGTTCAGATTTACAGTAAGAGGGCCTAAGGATGCCTTAGTTGCCCCCTAAGCATTACCCAGGCACAGACTCTAGAGACATCAGACTCCTTGGAAGTGACTCCAAATGCATTCAACCCACTGAGATCCCTCCATAACCCAGGCTCATCCTAAAACTTGAATGTAGCCCTTTAAAAAATCATGTACTGAAATAGGACCTCTAAGCCTTTAATTTTTTTTCACCTTACAAATTTGAATAGAGCAATTAAAAACCACCTATTAATAAAGCCAATACAGTCAACAACATTTGCTTTAAGTACTGGAATCACCTTATTCTCCTGAGAAAAAGCACCTCTATGAAACACTGAACCTCATACACATGACATCGAGAATCGTTTAATGCCCAAAGGAAAGGGTGTGATGAGCTGACACAGCTCTAACTCCACAGAGAATTTCACAAATATTTTTGCAAATGAAAGGCCTTCCTTTGATTTCTTGAATTCTTTTACATTATACTCTCCAAAACGAACTGTTTGACTTTTACGGAGAAACTAACATAAAGTCTCAAAGCAGACCGAAAATTGGGGAATGTCAAGTCAACATTTTGAACCACATATGTCAAAAACCCATACTGTATGTGGTGATCTATCCCTTAGGAGTGATTTGTACAGCTAATTTTTTCCTGCTGTGGGAATCAGTGTGTTCTTTACAATAAAAATGATTTCACATTTGCAGACGCAAATGATATTGTAATCATACTGATTACATATTGATTATAAATTGTTCGCAGTAATAAACCTCTTCTCTCCCCAGAAGAGTAGAGTAGCTTCAAATTATTACATTTCTGCTTACAGTAGTTAGTGGCAAACTGAAAAATAAAAATAAATGTAAACTAGTAATTCATATCTTAGTGAAATAATTTGTCTATCTCATTGTAGATGCAGGTTCCTGAAAAGAAAAAAGTTTCTGTTTTCCAAAAGAAGTTAACATATAATGTGATATCCCCTAGAAGCTCTCTTTCTGATACTTGAGCTGGATTTTCTCAAAATTATAAATCATAATTCAACATTAAAATGATCCATAAAAGGAATACTTTAGATATGTGCTAACAGAGTAGGCATGAACTAGTCTTATGTGGCTACTGAGTACTTGAAATGTGGCCAGGGTGACTGCAGAACTGAATGTTTTATTTTAATTCATTGAAATTTAAAGTAAAAAACTAAAGAAGTACTGAATTTTGATATCAACGACATGTTGAAATGATAATATTTTGGATATATTGCATTAAAAATTATTAAAATTTCAACTTAAAAAATATTACATATGTGGTTCATATGATACTTTGGTTGGCCAGTACTGCTATCGAATGATACATCTGATTTAGTTATGCAGGCTTCTTCCTAGATTGTTAATTGTAAGATTGTTGCTTTGCTCTAAGTCTTCCATGAACTTTGTTTCCTAGTGGAAGTTATCAAAAGTTGAAACAAAATTAAAGTTGCTTTAAGTCATTGAGGGTCGGGATCAAGCTACCATCTGCTCCAAAAATCCACAAATGATATATTTATCAGAAACTTAACCACAGGTTTGTTAACTGGGTTTCCCAAATCATTAACTGATTTTCTGATTCCTCAAATTTAGCTTTGGCACAATAGGGCTAGAATGAACCATTGTCAAAATGTCCATGTATATACCTCACAAAGTCAAATGTGTTGGGTTGATCTGTGTCAAACTCATGTACAGATTTTAAAATTAGGAGTGATGGGATTGTGACTGGAACTATAAAAACAAACTGTTTTTAGTTCCAAACTTAAAAAAAAGTAGTCTTTTAAAGATCTTAACATTTTCTCTTTTGACCAGAATACCCAATGGAAAAAAAAGGAAAATAATATTCCATAAAACATCTATGATGGAGAAACTTAGAACTAATGAACTTGAATCTAGTGAAATATCTCACTAATTTGATACTTTTATTGGTAATAAGGCACTCTACTTGTACTGATTCAATGGTTATCTACTATGAGCCAAGAACTGAGATAGTATTGTCATACACACTATGTGATTTCCTCTGTAGATCAACGATGAGGTAGGTATCATTTTTAACACATGTTAGTTATGGACAGAACACTAAATTTTGAAAACCCCTGTAAGGCTCACACAACTGGTAAGTGAAAGAGTAGAGGTTTGTACTCAATTCTGCCTAGTCTGAGAGTTCACATAAACTGGTGAGGCATTTATCACTTTCATCAACTTCTTTGACTGCAAGCAAGTAGCTTGTCAGAGACACTTAAAAAGCAGAAGAGTCTCATTCCTATGGATGTCCACAGGCTAGAATTCATTTATTCTACTGAAGCATTTGCTGAATTGCATTATAATTTACCTGTTTCCTCCCACTAGATGTTTGAACCTTGAGGGACTTAGGAAGTGTTCCATTGTTGTTTGATGAATGAGTGGATAAATGAATGAACAGTGAGTAAGTGGGTGAATGAGATCGTGCAAAGCAATCATGACACAATCAGGCACACTTGCTGTATTCACTCTGAACTTTACTCAAGCCTAGCTCATCTCATTTCAAGTAACACAATTTCAGAGCTAAGTCCCTTAAAAGTCCAAGTGCCAACAATTGCTCTTCAGCCAAGAAATATACATATATTTATTCTTAGAGGTATATAAAACTAAATCCTCCCATCGCTCACCATCCCCTGCCCCCAATCCTGGAGTTCAGTCAGGATTAATATTTAACAAAAGAAAACAAACACAGCTATGTAAATGTATCCCCTCGAATCACATAAACTTAAAATATCTACACAAAAATGAAAGGTGTGAGGGAGGTGAAGTACATAATACCTTGAAATGCATAATTCCCTAAATATACATGAGAAGGGCCTGATTTTGTTAACTTTGTGTTTTTACACAAAAGTTATGTGCAAAACATAACTAATTTGTATCAGTAGACACATTCTTGCTCAGTATTTTGATATTCATTTTATCTATAATTCTACTGATGTCTACAATTTACTACGTTGCCAAAGACACTTCAGATGGAAAAAAATAAGTACTGAAAACACAGAAGCACGTGACCTTTCACAGTAAATGTTGCTCCTGGAATTATAGGGGGAAAAACAACTGTAATTATCACACAGTGATAATTATGTTCAAAAAATAAATTCCTGGAAAGCAAAATAAAATAAGAGTGAATAGAAATCTTATCAGTTGAGGGAGTAATGAAACACAGATTATCATGCTGTCTTTTCTAAATGTAAGACAGTTTGGGAGTAGCACTGGGATAAATTGAACCTTTAAACCCTGAAAGGAGTTGGAAAAAAATGAGGTCCCTGTCCAAAACCTAATGGGAAAATGCTCATCAAACAAGGGAGCAGAGAACCAGGAAGACAAATCTCAGCCCAGATCCTTGCTAGACTTATTATTTCTCTTATCGTCAACCCATTTTAATTCTTCTGCTCTCATCATCCATTTTCATTGAACCACCAGTTTATACCAGTTTTTTCCAGGTATGCTTAACTCAAAGCAGTCAAAAAATGAAACTCTTTTGGTAGGCTCATACCTGAGCCCAAAAGATTTCTCACTGCTATTACAATACTTACCCTTATTCTGAATACAACTTACTAAGCGTAGTGTCAAAGTTAGACTGTATTCTTTTCACATGGAACACCCATTGCTTGAAATGTCTTACTTACGTAATTTGCCCTTTACCTATACACCACTTAGGAATGAAATTCAGTCACAAGCTGAACAGAAGTTTACAACCCTTAGTTCTTTTTCCTAAAACGCAGTTGTGTGATTCTGTGATGGAAAACACAGAATGCACATCTGGAAACTATTAAATTACATTGACTCTGAAGTGCATCCAAGCAAGTACAAAATAAATCAGAACAACGGTAGAGTTCTACTGCATCAGTGACATTTGATCTTCATCACGGGTAGAAAATATGGTAGAGATGTCCTGAGAGACCATCAGAGCCCAACCTTCAAGTCTCCATAATCAAAATCAAAGATATTACATCCCACGCAGTCCACCATGCTGTCCTTTACTAGTTTGAAGAAGACAGAATCCAAATCAAGGCATCAAAAAACTGCTGACTTTGATTTCAGATACATTAAAGATGAACAATTACAACCATTTCCACGCTTTCAGGTTATCCCTTGTCAGTAATAAGGGTCTGACTCTTCAGCAACTGATCTTTCAGTTAGCTGGAACTTCTTTCATGTTGAGTCTTAACAGGAGATTCAGCTCACTTCACCTCAACTAATCATAAAGAGTCTATCAGTTGAATACTCCACATACCAGGTACTTAATGTTTTAATCAACAAATCAGAAAATGATGTGCCTTCATACTTTAAAACATTTCCAAAGCTTCATAATTCTATGAATTATAATGGACCATGGTCCTTTCAAGAGAGAAATGGCATGCAGGTAACCAAGCATAAAATACCATCATACAGCTTCTAATGATCAGAAGACATGTGGAAGTTTGCAGAGTTAAGTCTAGGCAAAAATGGGAAACTGCAAAATGGTATCTTGGTATTCTCAGTCTCCACTTCAGTAATTCTCCCCTTCTCTACCATTGAGAGAATTCCATCCTCTCTTCTTCAAGGATCTGTACCTTTTTATTGTGACCTTTTCTTTTCCCATCAAATTAAGACATTGCCCTGGCTCCTGGCTGGGACAGATTTCTGACTTCTCCAAACAGGCGGCGCCCCCGTTTGCTCAGAGAATGAGCCAGAAAAAGAGAGGGGGCGGGACTTAGAAACGCTTACGACCAATCATCATGTGTTTGTCCCTCCTCTGGACATGCTTTCATTCTCCCCATCTTTCTCTCTGCTATGACTCCTCTATCTTTTTTCTATACTAGTCAGACTCAATTCACCCACTAAAATCTCTTTCCTTTCTGCACTAGCATTCTTATTTGGATTTTTTTGTCCTTTCCAGCACAGTTGGTATTATCTTTGTTATCATGCAGCTGAAGGAGATTGTAAAATTTGATTCTTTTTATTTAATGTGGTAAAAATTTATTTATACTGTTTATGCTATTTTAGGTCTTGACAAGAAACTTATCAATACAATGCATCTTTTACTAATAAAATCATTATATCTTAAGCATATTACAGTTTACAGGGAAGTTTGAGATAGACAAGTATCATGAGCTTTCTTAGAGCTACTACTCATTAGTGAACTAAGATCTAGATCATTCAAAGGAGGAGACTACATATATATAGAGAGAGAGACAGAGTAGCTAAATGGGGATTTTTAAAAATCAGCATGAATACAGAAGGATGGAAATCTGGTTTGAAGTTTATATGAGGAAACACTGAGGAACTTAGCTGGTGATGCGCCATTATTCAATAATGTGATATGCCTGTCAAAGAAAGCCTATATCAGCCTCAAACACCAACAGAGGCTCCTAGACATTGCTCCAAAGGAGTCCCCTAGATATATGCTGATGAAGGCCATTCAAATATCTAACAAAGTACTATGAAATCTCTGGCAGGAGTTAGCTCATTTCTGGAGTACTGATAGGATAGGTTCCTGTAGGGAATTCAAATGTTTGATTGCATAATTGACAAATAATACTCAAAGTCAATACCAATACCAAGACTCCAAAATTCTTCTTGACACTTTTAAAAGGCCTAAGAATAAAAAAAGATAGCCTCTTAAGAAATGCTCAATCTCAATTTAGATTGAGAAGAAACTCTTAATTTCTTTTATGCCCATTTTGTTGAAAGTGAGGTTTATAATTTTCTCTAGGAGTGCTGGCTTTAGATCAAGGAAAATTCTCTCAAGGAAAACATTTGCCCTCCATCCTTACCATCATCTAAAAAGTGACAGGATCAGATGGAGTACTTACTATGGGGACTAGAGCAACCTTTTGGTTGGTTAAGCAGCACTTTGGGATGAATCCAGGCATCGCAGCTCAGTGGATTCCTCTTCTTAAACATTATTTTGTCACATGCAACTGCAATTTTTACTCTGCAATGACTCGGATTTGCCCTGAAGAACATTCCTACACATGCACAGTTTGAAAAGAAAATTAAGACCCTTCTCCTCAGAATCTACACTCACTCCATCCTACCTGTCTGTATATTCTGGTTTAAATAAGCAATCCAACAGAATACCCTTCTATCCTCTTCATCCTTTGAAGTACACATAAAAGAGATATTTGCTTCTGGACAGGGTACCAGGACAGATGACTAGAAAAGAGTCAAGTTTTCCCACCTAGTCCTCTCCATTCTCTGACCTCAGGCCCCATCCTTCACCCCCTGAGGATACAGGGTTGTCTGTCCCTCAGAGGATTCATTACTCTAGCAGAAAACTCTTGCAGCCAACTAGTTTTAATAGGTGCTTCGTTCAGGCCACAAGAAGTTTCAACTTTAACAATAAAAATAATCGAGGCACCACTTACAAATTAACTACAGTTTAAACACTACCTTTCAACCTCTTAAAATGCATCTCGTTCTTGTGTCTCTCCAAGGTGTGTGTGGTCACACTTAAATATGCTTACCATATTAAGTAGCGAGAACACATGCCAGGCAAGGGTAGTAATTTCTAATTCATAATTAATTTTGTCATTTTCTGCTTAGTAATTTTAGGGGAGCCAATTCCTCAAAGTGATCAGAGGTAGAAGTAAAAGTAGTCAAAATCTTTAAGGAATAAATTAATTTCGTTGAGGATGAGACCACTTCTAGACCTACACTGCCCTTACTTCTCTTTTTTCCTACTTTGCAGTAAAATACAAAGAGAAATTGTATAAATAAATGGCTAATTGGGTTAGATTAATAAGTTACTTAAATCAAAGTAGCAGAGTGATAAAGGACACTAGCTTTATCATTAAATACCTCCAGTTTTGAGACCAGGCTGGCTACTTGCCAACTTGGTGACCTGAATAAAACATGTTACCTAATATCTATGTTTCAGTATCTTCGCTTATAAAAAGGAATATTCATATTTGTGTGGGTCTGAATCGAGAGAATTACTTTAAAATACTTGCAAAATCTTTCACAAGACACAAGCTCTATTACTGTCCCTCATTTATGGTGTCATTATTTGGTGATTATTTCCCTTAAAAGAACTTTAAAGTACTAGAGGTAGTAGGAATAATGGTAGTAATAACAGCTAACATTTACTGAGCCCTTACTTTGGGTCAGACACTGGTTCTACTATTCTTGAAGCTTTTACATGTGTTATGAGTTACATGTATTGTACTTCTTAGTCCCATTTTCTTCTCTAAATTATCTGTAAAAAGTACATATATACACTTACATACATTTGTAAGTCAAATGCATATTAAGAAAACTTAAATGGAAATAAAAGCTGCTTTCTTCTGTTGACTCATGTCCACTACCAAAAATGAAAATATCTTTCACAGCTCTTCATTATATCTATGCCAACAATACAGGCCCTCCCCTTTTCTTTTTCTAGTCATTTTTCTTCCTTTTTGCTTTCTTTGGTTTTTGTTTTATTTATTTATTTTTGGTTATACACCTGTTTAATTTTTAATTCCTATAGAAGACTTCTCTATATGACCAGAAGTAAAAATTCTATTTTTACATAGTAGCATGATTTAGAATACTAAAACTTAGAAAAAGTATATACCAAATTGGCCTTGTTAAATTGTTCTAAAATCAGCATTATAGTCTTTGCCTATCTGACCATCATTTTTTCAGATTCTCCTTTGGCAGTTTTCTAACATCAGTTGTTTTTACACTAAAGCAAAACAGTTTTTTCCCTTCCCCTTGGCCTTTTGCAATTTATCTATTCCTCTGCTTCTCTTAAACAATGACAATAATTGGACCCTTTCATAACTATCTTGTTGCTCTGTGAGAAAACTGTTCTACATATTTTATACTCTTATTTCTGCTTTTTATAAGATCAATTTTATCAAAAGACTTCACAAAGGAAAATTAAAATTTGTGTGAAGCTTTTCAGTCTGGGGATCAACTATCTATATGAAAGAACTGTTAATTCCTTAAACAGAAATATCTTCTCTTTTTTACATTTAAAATGTTTCACTAATTTGATTTTTGTTCTTTAAAACATTTGAATAAAAGGCTTAAAAACATATCACTGCCAACACTATTTTCTAAAAATCAACAAGATTAACAGTTTCTTATAAAGAATGTGACCCGAAGCAGGATTTTGCACCACATATTTACAAGGATATTAATTCCCAAAGTTCTGTGTGATTTGAATACCATTTGTTGTCATTTGTCTTCCCTTCTTTTCCCCAGAGAGAAAGCTCAGATGCTTTTCAAGTTATTTCTCTGTATTCCAAATGAAAGAGGATAAAAGAAAATGTAATTAATGTTATAAATTCAATGATTTAAGTTTAGTGATATTTTTTCTAAGTTTTCCTGGAAAATTTTTAATTGGCTTTCCTCCAGTTAATTTCATATCTCTCTAAGAAAAATAAGTGAGTCTAGTGTTATGTTAATGGGCAGTTATTTAATTTATTTAAAACTGAATGTACTGCTCTGTTTTCAAAACTATTACAAATGTGAAAGGAATATTTTTAAAGGTTTCCTTCCTTAAAAAATCCAAGTTAGTTTTAATAGGACAGCAATTCTTGTTGCTCTTGATATCAGTGATTTTGGGGGAATTACTAAAAATGGTAGAAGGGGAACTGAAAAAGGGTCTAGAAATTACACACAAAACAAAGTCTAGTATCTCATACTAGCATCTTATGAAATTCGTGATGCTTAGTTTCTCAGACTGATCTATGAAATAATAAAATATTCTCTAAGCAAACACTGAAAAGAAAATAAAAAATATTCTTTAGTTTAGGTGTTAAGTGATGATGTAGCCTAGTGTCTTCATATTTAAGCCTGAATTAATGACATTTTTTGTCATTGATTTCAAAAGGAATAATCACAAGATAATCTGAAAATAAAAACACTTATTTCTGTGGTATCCCCAGTGATTATAACAGTGCTCAAGTTGAATAAATGGAAAAAGTAAATATTTGATTTCTTCCCCATCTGGTTGTTCTAATTAAGCATCCTCTTGGATCCCAAGTCAATACAAAAATAAATCCTTTAAGATGCAGCCAGTCCAGAAGAAACCTCCAGAGAAATGGACAACAGCTTTCATTCAGGGGAGAAAAAAAGAAGACTATTTTCTTGAACAAAGATACTATATGACCCTACAGAGTCTCTGTATCAGGCTCAATTCCAGAGTGGGTGGGGGAAGCTCTGGGGAGGGAGTCAATGGAATATGAGTCAGGAATCAAGATCCTTCACCCTGGAGACAAATGGAGCAAGGAAGGTAAGTACACTCCCTGAAAAACCTTCAGAACAAAAGAAAGGGAGAGGCAGGAAATCAGGATGTGCCAATGCCAAGTCTCACTGAGAATGGAGGTATTTTTACGCTGAGAAAAAAAATGAATACAGTAAATTCCTGCCTAATATTCTAGCAGCTAGAAATCTCCATTACGTAGCTCTTCTGAATCTCTATATAATGGAAACTGATGATGAGACTTTCAAGCAAAGTTTAAATTCTATGTAATATAGTTTGTACACTAAATATACATTTTTAAAAGAAGCCACCCTCATGTGACATTCATTTATGCAACAGCTACTTAAGTCCACTCTGCTGAAGGTACTGGTTCATCTTGCAGATGAATCAGAGGTGCCATGAGAGCTGTAATGCTCTTGCCCCCCATATCTCATGATAGTATAGGGGAACATAAAAATTTAAACAAACAGGCCAATACAATTTCTAATTCCCATAAGCCAGGCACAGGATAGAAACTTTCATGTAAAGATTTTTTCAGAGAATCTGGACATGCAAAGCAGCAAAGACTTTTCTATATTGAAGGATTAAAAAGTAAACTGCAAATAAATATCAAGATAAAGACTGAAAAAGAATGGCACAGTATAAGAGAAAAGAAATGGAGGACTATTAGTATAAAGGTTATCAGAAGAAAGTTAGTAAAAGAGAAAGAGTCAATGGGCAACTAAAGAAATCTATTTAGATACTTATGAAATATAATTCCATTTAGTATATAATTTGAAAATAGAGACATGCACAATACAAGAATTATGACTGAGTACATATTTGGAATGTCCTACTTTGGATTTTTCACCCTTGTTGCAATTCTGCTCATAACATATACAGCTGCACATCAAGTCATTCACCAACACTGAAACCAGAGTATGAAACCTCACACTCATTTGGACTCTGCTGACTTGCACATAGTGGTATAGTCAGTCATTCATTCTTTTTTTTCTTTCTTTCTTTCATCAAAAAGTGAGCATGTTCTCTATGCCAGGCCATTTTACTATTCAGTGATGAGCTAAATCAGACAAGCTCATTCGATGTGAAATCCCAGCTACTTTGGGATGGAGAGAGGGAGTGAGATATGACCAAGTCTGGAGGACAGGGCAAGATTCTCTTAGGAAGCTGTATTCAAGGTAAGACTTTGCATAGAGGACTTTAAACTAAGTTAAGGGAGCTTAGAAGTGAGGCCAGGATGGACAGCAATTTCCAATGCAAGGAACAGGTGGGGGGCTACTGCATTCCCTAGAGAGCCAGGACCTAATTCAGGTGAAGAGAAAGAAACCAGTACAGGTTAAGTTGGCTTTATATATATATATATATGTATATATGTATATATGTAATTATATAAATTATATAAATATAACATAAAATTATATAAATATCATATATATATATATATATATATATATATTTATAAGATATCTCATATCTGTAGTAAACATTTTCACCTGCAAATATTTTCTTTAAATGCAGATGACTGCAACAGAGACCATCCATAGAGGATAGTATAATGAAACAGCCTGAAAGAAACACTTTCTTTTTAAATGAATGGATTTGGGAATAATGATTCTCAAAGCAGCCCTGAGGAGAAGGTGCAAATCAACCCTATCTCCAAGCCCTGTTTTCAGAACAGCATTTAACCCAATGTTATTCATTTTTTTCTAAAAAACAAATTATACTTACAGGCAAACATTTTATGTAGTTGACATACAGCATGGAATATCACAGTTATCTTAATGATACCATTACTGTTGTGAGAAAGGAACTAACTGTGCCTCAGGATTGTAGTGAAGGGACTCACCTAGATCAGGGATCAGAAAACTTCCTGTCCAGGGTTATCTAGCGAATAGCCTAGGCTCCGTGGGCCAGTCTGTCACAGCTACCCATTTGTTGCATGAAAGCAGCAGAAAATGATCAATGAAAGTGGTATTTTGAACCCAGCCTGTCCTACTCCCATATCTATTGTTCGATTCATTCAGGACTCAAAGAAGTGGTACTAGAACTGAAAACAAATAATTACTTCTTTAAGATATAAATATAAGGAAAATCAGCCAAAAGTTCATGCTTTCCATTTTCCCTCAAAGAAATAAAATTGAAAGCAAGCACTCACCTGAACATACAGTTCTCTGAGTTCATATTGGAATTTCTTGGGATCTGTGGTAATTGTTACTGGGCCAATTTCTGTGAAGATGAAAATGACACAGGTAAATAGATAGTAATCAATATCACTGAAGACTTTAATGTACTGTGTTTACAAACGTCTTTTCACTGTGCACTACATGGTCATTTTCTGATAAGAAATAGCGAAACAACAAAGACTGTTTCTCAATTTATAGCTACCACAGAATAATTTACATTTTGCTGTAAATTATGCATACCTAAATGACTAGATTTTTTAGCTCTGGGAAATGCAACGGGATAGTCAAAAATGTCATAGGACAAAGAGTTCAGACCCCAGTTTCAGTTCCTTTTCACTCTCACCAGTTGGTGAATATTTAATGCAGCATCTACTTTGTTGTTGGACTAGAAATGACTCACTTATTCATCTTATAACTCTGTTTTCTCACTTACAAATTGTTAAATTAGTCTGCAGCTTTTCTGTAAGTCCAAATTAGTTCAAAATAAAAAAGCTTCATACTACACAAAAAAGAAACAAATGACCTTCCATGTGTATCCCACAGGGTTTTTAAGAACTTGCAGAAGCCCAGATATGAACACATTAAAAGTTCAAGAAATAGTCCCTTATCACTTCCTTTCCCATCACTGGGGCCGCTGTCCATCACTAGCAACCACTCTCGGGAGCTGGCTTTGACCACCATAATTCCTTTGGGTCACTGCCACCTGATGCACTGCACAAACCATTGCTTCAAATGGGAATAGATGGGGCCAGTGCATTCCCTAGAAAACCAGGACCTAAGTCAGGTGAACAGAAGGAGCCCCAGATACCAGTGTGGGTTAAGTTGGATATATATATTATATATATACACATGCATATCATGTACATTACATATATATACATTACATATATACACACACATACACACATATATACACATTATATATATATATATATACACATACACCTATATATACATATATATTTGTAGGATATAGCATGTCTATAGTAAACATTTTAATCTGCAAATGTAATTTTCCTTTAAAGTCAACTTTTAAAGCAGACAAGTAGAAAGTGGCCTTTACAGCTTTGAATTACTTTCCCCAGAAAACATCCATACTTTTAGGTAATAGGCATTAAAATTCACCTGAGCATCATGTACACAGACATATCAGCTTAGATTCCCAGGGTGAATGAAAAGTTTTCCATTTTATCTAATGAAGATATAGGCTGCATTCAAAACTATAATGTGCAACTACCATACAAAATTGTAAAAATATTTCATGTTTAATTCTTTATAAGACAGTTTCTAGTTCCAAAGGCATACTGCTAGAAAATGACTTTCTGACTTGAAAGGATAATAATTAATGATGTGCTAAATGTGATACAAAAACCTAATTTGTCTGCCATAACCCATATAATTTTTCTTAGAAATTACATGAAAAAAATGCCTCCATCTTTCACCATAGATTAGACCACCTTGCAGTATGTAAAAGTAATGGAGAGGCAATTGGAGGAACTGTGTGAAAATGCAAACATCTGCATTCCATACAAAGCAGAACAGTCATTAGCTGTGTAAAAGTCATGTCCCAAGTGTATGAAAATAGGAGAAGCCTACTCCCTCAAGACTAAACAAAGGCATACTTTGCACAGGAATGCAAAACAGCAAAGAATATGCCAGGCAGTTACACCCTGACATATGAATTGTCAGCAGCACTGTCAAGCCAAGTTCTATGTCCCTACATGGCATAATACTGCAATGATTCTACACCTCAAAACTCAAAAAGTAGAAAGGAATGCAAAGAATACTACAAAAAAGCAATTGTCTATGAATTAAAAGTGCAGACATGCAAGAACATTCTCTATAATAATATAAAAAATAGCCCTGGATATATGCCTGTTCTTCAAGAGTAGAGATCAAGGGATGCTATTAAAATAAGAGGACTGACTAGCCTTCATTTACTTATCCAGAGACTCAAATATCCACCTGTTTTCAACAAAGATAGGAAATCTCTCCTGAAGTTCATTAATAAACATTTTTGCAAACCACACTGGACAGTTGAGATATATCTTTTATCAGTTAGGAGAAATACTCAGGGGAGGTAAAGGCTGGCTGAGCTGCCATATCCCTCCAGCTGTAAGCAACATTTGCAACTCTTTTGAATTGAAGATATGACTATTTGGCAGGATCAAGCTCTCCTCCCTTTCAGGACTTGCTTCCGTTCCAGTCTTTCTCTTCACTGAACAGCCCTGTGCCAGTTGTGTTGTGAGCAATTTCCTCTTCTCTCCCTTTTTGCTCATTTTTGTTTCATCCCCTGCCAAGCCTTTGATGACATTCAGCAGGTACAAAACTTTGTCCTCTCTTCCTGCCTGAACATGGTCCTCTATTGCTTACAGAATTAAATGAGAATTCTCCAAGGCATTCCAGGCCTTGTCTTCTATTAATCTAATGCTCGAACATTGTCAACACCACTTAGCATGAAGCGACTGAGTGTCCTCATCATCCCCATGGCTGTTCCCACTGCCTTTCATCTGCTCATTCTAGAAAGCTTGATTTAAGTCCTATCTCCTTGAATGTGCTTTAATGTTTGCTTTTTTTACAATTTGCTTTAATATTATTTTGATAATATTTGTATAGTAAAGACATGGGAAGAATGAAGGTGTGTAACATGTAACAGGATGCAGAGATCATTTCCAATGTATTCAGTTAATTCTATCTAGTTATTACAAAGAAAACTCACCAAAACAATAATAATAAGATGATCATCAATCTCTAAATAGAATGATGGAGCTAATGGAGTTGAAAGGGCATTAAAGACCATTTGGTTCAATCCCCTTACCTAAGGATAAGAAAATTGGAGGTCCAGAGAGGGTGAAACTGAAAAACCTTGGTGAAAAAAGAGGTTAAGATAGCTGGAAACATTTTCTACACTAAACAACCTGAGCAGCTCACTAACATTTTCTCTTTTCTAAGATCTCCATTCTGTCCATGAGTATATTACTATGACTTTCTCCTCCTTCCTCTGGACCACGGGCAGGACAGGCCATGTTCAACGTGCCCAGTTCAATGCACACAACATCCAGAATTCTTTATTGTCACAGACTTGCATAGAGTCTTTAATAAACCAAAGAAAACTATCCTTCTTGCCTGGTAAGTACTATAACTGAACACACAAAGAAATCTCACTGGAAAATCCCTCCTCAGATCTGTTTCACAAACATAATTGAGCACCTAATATATGTGGTCGCCACCAGTAACATAAAGATGACCAGACATGAACCCTGCCCTCAAAGTCCTGATGGTCTGGTGGAGAAGATAAAACTATAAATATGTCATTACCATACCATGTAATAAGCACAGAAAAAGGAGTTTGGACAAGGTAATATGGGAGTGCTAATACAGAGAATTTTTTTTTTTCAGAGAGAACCAAGGGAGGTCTCAAAAAAGGAGATGAAAATTTTGGATTTCAAATTAAAGAAAACCAGTTCTTTCTCAATGTTAGTTTCTTTTTAAATTCTACGTATCATTAAAAAGGCGTTCCTCTATCCTATCATATTAATGTTATTACCTATAACTATATTTGCAAGTATGTTTATAATTCACAATATTTTGTAACATAGAGTGATTCCCCTTGAGCCTCACCACAACCTCATGAAGAAAGGAGAACAGATGCCATTATATAAACAATCGAAGGTGAGGCGATGAAGCCAAAGCCTCCCAGGCCCTTTGAGGGCTACCCCAATACCGTGCGCCTGTGACAGGACGGCAGCTACGACGTGAGGCTGTCATATGCCATTGCTTTTATGTCCCCTTCGCTTGACTGGCAGCACAAGGACATAAACTGTCCCAAAGTACCTATAATAGATTCTCAATAAGTCTGAAGATGGAAAGAAGGGAGAGAAGGGAAAAAAAGAATAAAGGTTAAACCCAGGCCTTCAGATTCTTTATTTCTTGCCCTTTTCATTATGCCACCGAGACTCCACGCTAAAGGCCATGTATGGGATCAGCATGATGACACTGACTAGTCAACTGAGAAGTTTTCAGTTTCTTCTATTAATCAAAATGTTTTTTTTTATTAAAGTATCACTGACCATCTTATGTTGGTATCAGATATACACCACAGTGGTTCAACAGTCAGCCACATTATTAAATCCTTACCCTTTCTAGTGCGGTCACTATCAATGTAGTAACCAAAATGTTTTGTTCTTTACTTTATCAAGTTATCGATGAATATAATCAAGAGATATCATTTTCCACATACATTGTATCTTAAAAAAATAAAAGAAATATTAATGTACTGTATTGTTACAAATATAAGAAATACGTTGTGCTTCAGAAGCAGCACTTTAGACTTAAAAAAAATAGTGGCTGAAACCCTTAGGCAGTCTTTCTTCTTTTCATTAATTTTATTATTTTCTGTTTCCTAGGGGTTTATCAGATGAGTTCAGTTTATTTCCAGCATCTCAGCCATTGTTCTCTTAATCTGAGTTGCTGGATTGTATATGAGAAAATAATGGAAAGAGGTTCACAATGTAATATTTTCTTTCACTGCTTCACTTGGCAAGATCATATCCACTTTCTCACTTCCTTTTCCTTCCCACTAACAGATCGCTACTCCTTCCAGTATTTCTTTACTCAAAGTGGTTCCTTGATAATAAAAAGAATAGTTACTGCTGCCTGCTGGTCTAAACATTGCCTGTGCACGATTTGATAACAGTGTTCACAGTAAAATAAAAATACAGCTCATGTCTCTATATTTATAGTGATACATAAATATGTGAAAAGTTAAAATAAGAACTTCCAAGCTGCATTATAAATTAATCAATATTTGCAAAGCATTATAGAGGAATCAAAGAAACATGTAAATCATAGTGCCTGACATAAGGGAACTTAAACATAGCTGACAACTTGAAAGGTATGAAAAGTTAAGGGGTCTAATCCAGCACCTGAGAAGCGCCGAGTGATGCAAATGCAGAGGGACAGCAAATTTTCTGTGTCCTGAAAGAATAGACACCCTTGAGCCTAGGGAAATAAAGGGAGAAAGCATCCAGGAGGAGGAGATGAGGTATGAGTTGAGACTTGAAGAACATGCCAGATTAACAGAGAGTGACCTTAAATTTCAGGCACTGGAACATGCCCTGCTCACCAGCCTTCCATGAGCTGAATCTCAATGTGTTCCATTTTCTAAAACTTCACGTCTTGGGCAATTAATTTAATAAAAGTCCATTGTAATGTCCATTATGTGCAGAGTTGCTAGTACGAATAGATGTATTCAAAGCATTGAAGTTGTCTAAATGAAGTTAGTAATTATTTTTCTTGCTTTGGGAAGCTACAGAAAATCAGACGAATAACTATATTTACTTATACTGTTTTCAATTTAATCTACAATACACTCTTTCCAGATTTATCTATCTGCATTCAATCATTCTGTTGCTGTCCAGCACCATTTTTAAATGATCTGTGTCTAATCCATAAAAACAGAACTGTTTCCTGACTTTGAGCTGAGCTAATGCCAAGCATGTTTCAGGACTCATATAATTGAGTACATTCCTACTCACATTAGAACAGGTAATTTTCAAGGCCACTTAAAAACCCTTAATGATTGTTTGGACATGAAGTGATGTATTTAGTGAGTTTTATAAAATCCAGGTCAAAGAGGAATTCATGCATAGCATGTTATCTAATAGTGGTTAAATAGCATTCTGCTCCACTATCCAAATAGATTATTCATTTAACAAGGAGTTGTATGATAACCTTAAACATGTGCATTTAACAAAATTGCAGATAATACACATACAACGTCAGGGTCATTTCACTTGGACTGCTGAACAGGATACGGAAAACATCATGAACATGAATTCAGCAATGTTACACAGCTGTTTAGAACAGGATGCAAAGAAGAATGCCTTAATAATTGACACAGGACTTTGAGGTATACTAAGTAGGAAGGATGTTATTGCTTAGATTGGACTTGGACCAGAACTGCAACAAGCACTCTTTCAAAAACAGCCGTGGGATTTTTAATGGCCAACAAAGTCCAGACTCACTTTCACCTGCAATCCTAACCAGAAAATGGCTTTTTAACATCAAAATATACCCCTGCATTGATAAGGTATATTCAGAGGGATAAAAAAAGCATGTATTTTGTCATGCTAATAATAAAATTTAATTAACAAACTTCCCCATGTGATCAAACTATCCTGAAAGCAAACAAGAAGAAAATTAATACCATGTACAACAACACTTTTTAAATTTAAATAATAATATTCTTCTGGGGAAATGTGTTTTAAATTTTAAGATAAAAATATTAAAATTCATTTCAAAGTTTTAATTGTTCTCTTAGGCAATTCTTTAACCTTAATAGTCTTTCAAATAAATCTAGACATCAGCGAGGGATAAAGGAGAGGTAAAATATTGAAGAATAAAAACATACGTTTGCAAATCCTTAGAAAATAATATTGTTTAATTTCCTACGTTAGGAGAATAGACTTAACTTTTGCCCTGATTATTTCCACAACTAAACAAATGTATGTTGTCCTTTGATCATGTTTTCAAAGAAAACATAATTCAGTGACTCAAAACCATATCTATGAAGTAAACACTATATGCAAAAATATGGGAAATTGGAGACACACTGCTAAAATATGATCCTTTTATGTGTCTATATATATGTGATAGTATGTGTATGGTTTCCTAAAATACTTGCATTCATTCATTTAACAAACAGGCACTATATCCTTAAAGTTAGTTCAAATTGGCAAAATAAAAGTACAAACAAGCAAATACGTTTAAAGACAGGGATCTTGAGTATAACAGAGACAGAAACCTTGGGTGTGTCTGACAAATTAAAGGACTGGCTGCATGGACTTATGACCAGTGCAGTTACACAAGGCCCTGCTCTAATGAGGACCCTCACCTTGGGGTTTAATGCTTTGCAGTCACTGTCTTGAAATAATTTTATCTTTTAATTTGTGTTTTGTAGATGAAATTCAACAGGACAAGAGAACATGTACTCTGAACCTGGAGTCTTGGCTCATGTGTGCTCCTGCCATCCACATGTTCTCCTACCACCATATGCCGCAGACCCTCCCCGCCACCCGTCCCTGCTTCTGCTAGCTGTCACCATCCATCATCTGCCCCAGCACGGACCTAGGATCAGGAGGGTTAGGACTGAGGGTATGCAAGCACTGGCTGAGGCCAAAGTGCATGTCTCAGCCAGGCCTAGCTTTTCACACACTCCCAGTCCAGGTACTAAGCACATACCAGCACCAAGGTTTAAAGATCTCTGTAGGTTGCTTGTCTGCCAAAAATTTGGGTGAGACAGCGCCATGAGGAGAGGAGGTGTTTGGCTCAGCTTTACCAGACCCAGCTCCCTTGCGTGCCTGGCGGGAGTGGAGACTTGACAGCCCACCTGGTGGAAAGCCAAGAGCAGCCCACAGCCCCAGGCAGGATCGAAGGGGCCAGCGTAGGTGGGTACCTAAGCCCAGGGGCACTCCCTCACAGGTGCCATGCTGGGAGGATCTTCTCTTCTGACTTGCAACCCTCTGAAGTCTAGCTGAAACCATTACCTTGAATTTTACCATCCATCCTTATGTTCAGCCATGCCAGTTTTAAATGCAAATATCACAGTACTTCACTCACATGTGGATTTACCCAAATTATACAATTCGCATTTCATGGCTGATGCCAGATAGTCCCTCCAACTGGCCAGAAGAGATACACACAAATAAGATTTAGGAAGGCTGAAGGAGGAACCATTCATTTATAATCCTAGCAACCATATTGATGTTCCAGGTTCATCATGACATTAAGTAGCACTCTTTGTTGAAAACATAAAAGGCTTGTTTTTTTAATGAAAAAAAGACCATGGTAATATAAAAGAAAACTAAGTATTAAAATATGTGTATTTTGGTAAATTAACTTATGAATTTAATACATTAAAAATCTCAAAAAGAACTTTATTTTTATTTTTGTTTGTTTTAGAATACTTAGCAACAATATTCTTAAATTTATTTTGAACAGAACATGGGCAATTTTATCAATGAAAACTGACAAAGAATACAATAAAGGACATCATAGGCATTAATGACTAAAAGGATAGACAGGTTTATATACAAATAAATACATAATAGCTGGAAAAGAATTAATAATCTATATACAAACTAGCATCTAGAGACAAAGTGCATAAAATAGAATTATTTATTTCGAAAATATTTAATTCATATTTTACAGTATATAGTCAAATATGCTCCAAAAAAAGATTAAATGGTTCAATATACATTATAATTATTTTAACTGAATCTAACTTAGGATGTGTATCAGATACATAGAAGAATAAATAGCATTCTCCTTTTCAAAGCAATAGAATGAATCACAAGAGAAAATACACATGTAAGTTGATAAAAATCAAAGAAAATTAAAACCAAAACAATGGCAGATTTGGCAACATTTATATCATCAATTAAAGTAGACTAAAATCTATACTACTGGAGACATCCTTCAAATTTATACAAAAAAATACCAATTACTACATGAAAATAACATTCATTAAAAAGAAGGGTGAACAAACAAGACCAGGAGCAGAGGTTCCTATTTATAGTGAAAGAGATAAAAACTGCAGCAAATTTAAAGCACCTTGTAAAAACAAAAATGATTTTTTAAAATTATCACTCAAACCAATGTCAAAATAAGCATGGAATATTTGTACTGTTGGCAAAACTATAAGTGGTTACCATATTTGGTTTAATATTTACTATAATTACATGCATTATAGGTATAATAAGTCTTAAAAGTGTCTTATGATAAGGCCATTTCCCTCTTTGTTGTAATTCATTGAAAATAAAAAAACATTGACATTACTAGGTATCAGTAAATCATGTCAAAATAAAGAAATGGTTTACAGCATGTGATTCTATAAATACTATCAGGCAGCAATGAAGCTACAGTCCCATGTAGAAACATTATATAAAATGGCAAAACATAGAATTGTTTATACAGTGTGATTGCAACTATCCTCAAAGAAAATAAGCATAAGCACAAATTCTGAAAGGTCACATCACAGTAAAAAATTGATGTTTGGAGCAGGTGGAAGAGTGAGTATTTTTTTCTTCACAATTTTCTAATTCTTGTACTTATAATTTAGGAAGAAAGGGAGGAATTTCCCTTGGTCACATACAAGGTTGAAGCTGTGCTCATGATTTTGGCCGTGTGTGGTTCTTCAGTGGTTTATAGTGGTTACTGGGAAAAAGCACAAAAAATATTTCTCAGCATTGGGCAAGAAAACAAGGAAAGCATTGGCTCGGGACATTACCTATTGGTATTGGGAGGTGAAACATTTTAAGTATGTAGAATCTAATCAAAACAGCCATTGTCTGGATACAGGATTCTTTTTCAATCCTTTCACTTCAAGCTTTTATCTTTCCTCTTAAGGGCACAGCTCTTGGTAATGTCCTCTTCCTACTGCTAGTCTTTATTGAATATAAAAAGAATTCCTTTTGATTGAATGAAATAAAACTCTTCAGACTTGCAACACTGAAATTCAATCAGTCACACTTTGGTTCTCTTCTGCTTACTGATGTTGACTTTCTCTGCACACTCACGCGATGATGTGTGTCTATTCATATGCACGCGCACAGGTATTGCTTTCTTCTCTTCACAGAATATCAAAAATATACCAAATATCCAGTATAATTATAAATATTGAATGTGAAACTGAATCATTAATGTGAGTGTCCATTTTAAATATAAATATCTCTCCTAATATGAAACAGTTCAGAGTACTCACCCTAGTTGGTAACTAAAAGCATCCCAGATTTGGAATTTACCATAGTCTCTTTAAGGTCCATGACGTCAATTATTTTGTTCTGGTGTGAATCTTCTCCAAAGGTATTTTCAACCCAAGACAAACCCGTGCATCATGCCCATACCTGGTCATGGGAAAGCATCCACATAGGAGCCATCCCACTCTTCCCACGTCACTGACACACCGCTGCAATTGCAAAGAGAGGCCTGTGTGTCCCCACAGACACCAACAGGCTATGGCACATACCCAAAACTTTCCAAAAACTATACACAAGGAACAAGAGACATTCTGCTGCATTTCTCTGGTATCACAACGATCGGTCCCTTCTTATCACCACAGGCTTTCAGTTCCTCCGCTCCAAGTTCCCATGCTTCTCTACTTCCCTCTCAAGAACATTTCTGTTAACTGATATATCAGGTTTTCTCTTTAGAACTTGAACTTCAAAAGGCAAGGATTGTTTCTTTGTTGGATAATCTGTATTTAAACCAACATGTAGTAACTAATGTGTTGTACAGGCACCCGTTAAACAATTAGGGGAGACACTGAAAAAGATGTATCCAAGCCAAGTGCCCAACCAAACTGATTAATGGTGCTTAAATAGGTGCTGGTCTAGACCCCAGCAGAAAATCTACATAGTGTCCCCAAAAAGTGACATTTGATTTGGAATTGTTCACTCCCACGGCCCACATTTACTAAATGGTTGACTTAAAAGGCAGTCTATTGTTTAAGAGCTTAGGCACTGGAATCAAAACTACTTGTTAGAATAAATACTGCCACATAATTCGGGTTTTGTTTTGTTTCGTTTTTAATTTTTGCCAAGCTCCTTAATCTCAATGACTTACAGTCTCCTCATCTGTAAAATGGGGTGATAAGGTAATAATCACATGTACACTTCAGAGTTCTCACGCAGTCTCTTGAGGGTCACTTGTGTGGTGCACCTGATATTCACACCCTTTGGGTAATCCCCCCTCCCTACGTATGTGTTGAATCTAATGATGGGCTTCTAACAAAGAGAAAGAGCAAAAGTGATGGGATGCCACTACTGAGATTAGGTTACAAAGAAACTATGAATCCAGTCTTGTATGCTGTCTCTCACTCTCTGATGGAAATTACCCATGTGAACTACCCTATTATCTTACAGAGAGGCCCACGTGGCAAGGAATTGAGGGCAGCCTCTGTCCAACATCCAGCAAGGACCTGTGGCCCTCAGTCCAACTGCTCGCAAAGAGCTCACTTCTGCCAACAGCCATGTAAGGAATTAGATTGATCCTTCTCCAGTCAAACCATGCAATGATCAAAGATGCAGTCAGTACCTGGATGATAAGACTTGTGAGAGACGCTGAGTCAAAGGACTCAGCTAAGTAGTGCTAGGATTCCTGAGTCACAAGAAGTATGATATAATAAATATTTGTTGTGCTACAACACTAAGTTTTGTAATAATTTTTTATGCAGCAGTAGGTGGCTACACTCATTTAACTGCTACTCAGTCTCCTGCACTAGATTATAACTCTCTAATGAAAGCAACTGACACTTTGAATCCCCATCACTTGGACAGAGTTTCAGATCAAACTTCACTGTTTGATGATGGTCAAGTTACAGAAATACTTAGACAATTTTGAACAGTATATACAAATTGTTACTTTAAAGTAGTCACTATACAATTTACAGAGGAAATAGTATAGTTTTTATCTTTAAGAATCTGTAGTTTAATTTTCAAAATGGAGAAAATGTAAATATATGTGTGTGTGTATATATATGCGTGTGTGTTTATTATAAATAAATTCCCTCAATAGAAGTACACAGATCACTAAATGCCAACTTTAGAAGAGGTGAACGTGTAAGCAATAATTAAGGAAATGAAAAGTGTGATGCCTGGAGAAATTGGAAAACATGAGTATGGCTGCCTGAAAAAATATTTAAGAAAAAGAAAATACTAAGTATTACAAAATCTCTTAAGACAACATGGCATTTCATCCTAAAAAAAATTAGAGAAATAGTGAACATGAATAGAACTTCTGAAGTCATTCATACATTATCTCTAATGATGCCTATGAATTTCACCATGATAATTAAATCAATAAATCAC
The DNA here is from genome assembly GCA_032199065.1 of Smutsia gigantea. Taxonomy (NCBI): domain Eukaryota; kingdom Metazoa; phylum Chordata; class Mammalia; order Pholidota; family Manidae; genus Smutsia; species Smutsia gigantea. The sequence goes on along the minus strand of JAVSCE010000869.1, from coordinate 52,866 downwards.
AAAGATGGATGAATTAACTGAAGAAAATTCAAAGCAACTGAAGTTGAATTCAAGACTCTAAAGAAGTTATTAATGAAGCATATATTCTGCCAAAGAATAAACTGACAAAAACTTAGTATCTCTTCTGGCAAACACTCTTCTTCTAACACTTTACTAGGTAATCAGGCCCTGTGCTTAAAGCTGACCACTGAAAACCTAATAAGATAATTCACATTGTAGCTCAGTTACATGTGAATTTATGTGACTTCTTTGTAATTCTGCAAATATCAAACCATCAACTGAGTTCACTGTAAAAAAGCTGAATATGTTTGGCACAGGTCATAAGAAAGAATGTGTAGACGGCATTTTTCTGAAGTAGAACAGAATGAAATAGAACAGAACAGATTATTAAATGCCTCATAATATGACAGCACTGTGTTTGGTGCAAGGGAACCAGCTGTGGAGCAGACAGACATGATCCCTTTCCCCATGGAATTCAGCCTTAGAAAATGGAGAATGAAGCAAGTAAACAAGCAAAGAGGAAAATTAGCAACAGGCTAGAATTAAGTATGATGATGGAAATAAGCAGCCTATTGAGAACAATATAATGGGGAAAAAGGGCTGCTTAATATAAGTATCAAGGGAAGACTTCTCTTTAATTTTCCTTGTATAAAATGAATGCCAATAATATTTGTCCATTTTTATATTGGGCTGTGGGTCTTTTTGTGACAATGTGTAGAAGCTCTTTATATATTAAGTAAATTAGGTTTTGCCTGTGATATGAGTTGCAAAAAGTTTCTTTTAGTTTGATGTTTTCTATAAGCAACTTTGGCCACACGGAAAACTTTCTTTTATGCAGTAAGTAAAATTTATTACTCTTTTTCTTACGATTCCTGCCTTTTATCGTGGATGGGAAAGCTTTCTTCATGCTGAAGTTATATAGAATTCTCTCATAATGTCTTCTAGTACTTTTATGGTTTATGATTTACATTTACATCTATGATCCATTTGAAGTTTCTGCTGGTGGAAGCTATAAGGTATGCAGATGGCTACCCTGTTAGCTCATCATTATTTGGAGAAAAATTCATTTCTCTCCACTGATATTATATTTCAATATAATTTGTATATGTATTCTGTATTCTTTCCTATTAATCTTCCCTTCATGTCCAGAACCAAATTGTCTTAATAAATAAGGCTTAATATGTTTCAATCTCTGGTGGGGTTAATTCCACATTATTGCTCTCTTTGTGCTGAATTTTCCTGGCTATTTGTGCTTGGATATATTTCCATATCAACTTTAGATTAGCTTATCTAAATCCAAAATATCTTGTAGGTATTTTTCATAAATTTATAGAATGAATTAAGAGAAACTGACAAAGTGCTGAGACTTTCTGTAGTGTATTATTCCAATGATTGAAGTATTCTTTTGGGAACATTAGAAGTCTTTTCAGGTTTTTCTTTTTTTTTCCCCATATAGAAGTTTGCACATTTCTTTTTAAGCTTAATGCTATTTTATATGTTGTTTTGATGTTGAAAATTAAGGGTCTTTTTTCTATTGTGTCTTCTACATGGTTATAACTTTGTATATACAGAAGCTATTGATTTTGTATATTAATTTTTTCTTCTACCACTGTTTGGAATTGTTTTACTCTTTGTAGGAATTTTCAGCTGATTCTTTTTCCACATTTTCCAGCCATTCATTATATGCTGCAAATGTTTTCCTATTATTATATCGCTAATTTCTTTCTCTTGTCTAGTTAGTTCTCTTGCATTAGTAAATACTCCAAACAATGTTAAATAATAATGGTGATAATGGAAATCAATCTGTTTCTGAAATTAGCAAGAATGCTTCTAGTGTTTCCCCATTACAGATGATACTGGATTGGGATTGAAATAGATATATTTTATAAGGTTAAGGAAATAGCTTATATTCCCAATTGTATTAGAGATTTTTCCTTTTGCTAAGTATGAACATTACATTTTGATGCCCTTTCACATGTATGAATATAGCCATGTGCTTTTTTCCTTAAAAGTAATGTTAGATTTCCTTTTATTGAACCATTATTATATCTCTGAAATAAACCCCTTAATCGGGATGTTTGATTCTTTTAATGTGTGCCAGATTCTGTTTGTCAACATTTTATTCAGGATTTTTGCATAGTTATTTGCATGAACATGAAATATGAATGATATAAGTTTTCTTTTAAATGCAATGTTTATTAAATTTTGATATTAATGTCATGCTCACATCATCTTAAAAATTGTTAAATTTTCTCATTCTGTTCTCTGGAACAGTTGAAGTACCATTGACATTATCAGGTTTTTAAGGGTTTGGTAGAATTTCCTTGTGAAATTATCAGGGCCCTGTACTTTTGATGATGATGGGGTTGGAGCATAGATATCTCTGCACCCCTAAGTTAATTTGTCTGCTTTTATTTTCTACACATTTTGGAGTCTTTTAGTAAATTACCTTTCTCTAGACATTTAGCCACTATATTCAGTTTCTCAAACTACTCCCCTAGAGTTTAGAAAACAAAATCTCTTTTGGGTTTAATTTCCAGTATTTTAAGGTATTTTCTGTACTATCCTTTCTTACATTGTATATTTGTACTCTCTACATTTTTTCATTTTATTAACTAGTGTTTTTAATTTTTCCCAGAGAAGTGTTTCTATTTATCTCTTATCTAGTTCATTTATTTCTGCTTTTATGTTTATTAATCATTTCATTTTGCTTTGCATAGATTGAATTTTGTTTTTTTCTTCTAACTTCCTAATTTACTACTCAAAGTAGTAAATTTATACTTTTTCTTCTGGGAGTTGTTTTATGTTTATACTATGGAATCTCATGTGCTTTGTTTTTATTATATTTATTTTCTGTATTTTAACAGTTTTAGTTTTTATTTTCTCCTTGACAACACTTGGAAAGATTTTTTAATTTAATGAATTACTGTTTTAAGTTCTCTTCTCATATTAGTAATTACTGATTACTAGTTACTAATTAATTACTAATTACTAGTTACTACTTATTAATTACTAGTTTACTGCATTATGATTAGTGCAATTTTCCTTACAGAACTGTAAATGTTTAATTTCCGTTAACATTTCATGGTCCCTTGAGATGTATTTTCTTTTCAGGAAACATAGTTTTATATATCAATTAGATCCATCTTATTAACCATGTTAACTAGGTCTTATAGATGTACATATTTCTGTCCACTTGATCTGTTACGAACAGTAGAAGAAAATTAAGGTTTCTCATTCTAAATTGCTTCTATTTCTTCCGTTAATATTGTTTTGTTCTATGAATGGTACACGGATATATTTCACTGTTATTTCCTCACTGTGAATGTTTCAGTCCTTTATAAAGTGTTATTTTGCCTTAACTTTATAAAGTGTTCTTTTTGATTCATTTGAGGTTAATCTGACTTACAGTAACCTTACCTTATATGATTAAGATCATGACCCCAGCCTGCTTTTAATTTCCATTTGAAATAGATGTACTTATTTTGCCTGCCATTTTCTTTCCCTCTATTGTTCCACTTTTATAAGGTTTATTATTTCTACTGTCAACACAACTAACATTATAGTCTGTTCTGTTGCCCTAATTCCGTATTTGTTTTACTCTGTCAAACAAGGATCCATTGCTCCTGGCTAGTACTTTTGCTGTATTTTCAGACATCTTTTGAATGACTGTAGTTCATCTTCTAAATAATCCCTGAAGATGTCTCAGAGGGACAATATTCCCTGAGTTATGCATGCTCAAAAGTGTTTGCTATTGCTTTTGTACTTTAACAATATTTTTGGTGGTTATAAAATTCTTGAGTCACACTCTTTCTCTGAACATTTCATAGATGTTGCTCCATTATCTTCTAGCACTGAATGTGTTATAGAGTAGGTTAAGGTCACATTAATTTTTTTTCTTCTACAAATGACTTCTTTCTTGGTCACCGAAAGCATTCTTTCACATCTGTGATGTTAAGCAATTTGATTTGGATATATCTTTATGTTGATGGCTCTGCAGCAATTTCCACTAGGCTTGGTATGCTTTTTCAACATGTAAACTCAAGTCCTCTTTCATTTATGGAAGTTAACTCATATCTTTAAATACAAAATGTCACATAATTTCTGCTTTGTTAATGACTTCAATAGTGCGCATGACTTCCTTTGCCTGTCTTTGCTACCATTTTCTCTCCATTCCTTTTAAACTCTTCCTAAATTTGTTTATTTCTGCTCACTTTTCTCACATCCATCCTCTAGATTGTCAATATGTGTTCAATGGTGTTTATTACTTTTCATTTTCCTGCAAACTTTACTTTTATTTTTGTGTTTTTTCTCATCTATTTATTTCTAGACCCTCTCCACTGTTACCTACCATGTCTTTTCTGAGTTCTTGTATTTCTGATGTGCACGAATCCTTCATAGAGATATTTAAGTTTTTGTTTTGCTTTATTTTTAAATTTATGACACAATGTTCAATAACAGTCTTTGTCTCTTTCATGGCCACATTGTTTTGTTTTGTTTCTCATAGGCTTTCCTTACCTACTTTCTGGTTTTCCCCTGCATTTCCTTGTTTTTATCTTGCGATTTTTTTTTTCCCCAAAAAAGATCTTGGGCTGGTACTTTTTTTCTGTACCAGCTGTCTGCTGGAGGGTTAAATGGGGAAGGGTCCAGGACATGTTCCAGGATAACAGCACTTTTTCTCATGCTAAGGGCTTACTTCATATGTTTATGCCTTTTACGTTTCCTCAGCCAATAGATGCAGCAGCTGCAGCAGTTTTCTTAATTCAAACACCCTCTTTGCCACTGCAACAGAGACTAGTTGTTTGTTGCAACTATGGCCTGTTTTCCTATGGTTAGCCCATCTACTTCACTGCTGAGAACCAAACTGGGTCTGAGAAAGCCCCTGCCCTCTGCGGGTGCACCCAATTTGTCCCGTTATGAAATGGAGTTCAAACAGCCTCCGTGTGTGTCCCTCATCTTCAAAAACAGTCGCCCTTTGGCGCAGCGGCTGCATTCTATTTCCACATGGACAGTACAACAGACACAGTTGGGGGCAGAAATCCCTTTTGGGGAAGGATCTGGGGTTTTAGCATTCTCCTGGTTTCAGCAAAAATGGTGGTTTACATGTTTGTTTCTCATTCACCTTGCTGTTTTGGATTATTTCTGGGAAGAAGATGGGATAATGTGACTTTACACTGCCATATTCAAATCCAAGGTCCTATACTAAATTCTTTAATTTTACTCTTAACAACTGAACATTCTCACACTTCACATGTTTTATAAGTTTAGGAATTGATCTGGACGTATCAGGAAATAATAATCGCCATCTGCTTTGTGCCTGGCAATGTACATACACATACATTCATTTTATTGTGTACTTCTCAAAACAGTCCCATATTATTATCTTCATTAACAAATGAATAGCAGAGCCAATATTTCAACCTGGATTTATTTGACTCTAAAGCCCATATTTGCTCCAAACCACACTCAAATAAGTTCCTGTTCTCCAAAGATAATCTTATTTAATTGTTGTGGAAACAAAATCTTCCCTACTTGATTAGATTGTGGCATTATTTCTTTGTGTAGGAATCTAAATTTCTTTAGTCTCCTCCAACTGCTTTTTTTTAACCACTGGTTACATATAGGAGGAAAGATTTTAGAACAGCAGTGGTTGCTTGTTCTTGAACAAGGACTGGACTTCTTAAACTGTAAAACCACAAAGCCCGACATAACACAACCAATATGCTGTTTGGTTTTGTCCCCTAAGCAACTGGCCAAACACTACTATAAATGTGCCTGCCAATAGATTTGACAAAGATTAAGAATGTTGATATACCCCCTACCTAAAAAATAAACTCTGAATCAACATCACATAAATAACAAACAGGCGAGCATTCAAATGACAAACAAGTTGAACATAAGATTACAAATACTTCACTTTGTGGAGAATTGCTACAATTATTTCATGAACATATTTTAAACTTGTTGCATTTATAAAAACTCCAGATCCAATATTTCAAACACAGTTACAGATAGAAATTAGCCATTGCTACCCTATTTCCCTTGCCATTCAGAACAAAGAAAGCACTTCCCAATCTTCTCTTCTTTCACAATAAGTTTTATCAAAAATTTTCAGCAGATATCCTCTAAAGAGAGCACTAAGAAAGACACAAGAGACGAGCACTGCATTTCACATCAAGACCTGTGGTTTTATACCAGTTCTCCTAGTACAGTGGTAGCCACTGCTTATCGGCAGGGGATACATTCCAAGACCCCCAAAGGATGCCTAAAACTGTGGCTCATACCAAACCCTGCATACGTATATGCTGTTTCTTTTGTACATACAGACCTATGATAAAGTTTAATTTATAAACTAGGCATAGTAAGAGATTAACAATAACTAATAATAAAATACAGCAATTATCACAATATACTGTAATAAAAGTTATGTGAATGTGGTCTCTCTCTTTCTCTGAAAGTATCTTGTACTTTACACACCATTATTCTTGTGTTAATGTAAGATGACACATGTCCATGTGATGAGACAGAAGGAGATGAATGATGTAGGCATTGACACTTAGTATCAGGCTACTATTGAACTTCTGATGAAACAGCCGAAGTAGGACCATCTGTTTTGGGACCACAGTTGACCACACATAACTGAGACCATGGGAAGCAAACTGTGGATAAGGGGGGACTACTATATTAGTCTGTAAATTTGGAAAAGTTACTTAATTCTTTAAGCTTCAGTGCCTTTGTGTATAAAAGAGACTTGGAAACACCTCTCCACAGTGTTTCTGTGTGGCTAGTACCTGTGTAAACAACTCCATAGTTCCCAACACATAGTAGATGCTAAGTATTGAATCTGAAAAACATCATAAACAATTTCTTATTTCATCACTAATATAGTGATGGCAATAAAACTCTACTCACAGTTTTTCTTAAGGACACATCAGTCATTAGAAGTAGCTTTAGGTATTAATGCTCCATATATTTCTCCCTCTATCTTTGGCTACAATGTAGAAGCAAGACTTAACTTTAGAATGAACTCAGAAAGTTATCTCTACTTCTTAATTTCCTTTAAACAAAATAGATGGAATAAAAAGGTTTGAAAACATATAGGCTATAGAATAAAACAAACATGAATACCAATTCTAGCTTTGTTGCTTAGTAGCTGTAGCGTTATTTAATATCGCCAAGTCTCGGCTTCCATATCTGTAAGATTCTGACAGATTGGTTAGAACTGAATGGGACAAAGTATAAAAAACAGTATAGGTAGTAGGCATTCAATAAAGATGAGCTCCTTCCTCATGAAAACTAAAAGTCTTTACAGTTCTGATTATGCCTACACCCAATGTTTCTTTTCATTTATCCCTGGGATCTAGCCTTAGAGCTCAGCCCATACTAAGTGCTAATACATCAGTGTTTATTAGTTTTCTGTTATAAGGTATTGTGTAGTTTGCAAACAGGGTATATTTTATTGGGTTATACATTTTGAGAATTTTGTTTTTTTCAACCACTGATCCCAAAAAGCCTACAATTTAGTAGGGAGATACTTTAAAACTGAACCAAATAAGTGCAAACAAGACCGTATGAGATAAGTTTGATACAGAGAAAGTCACAGGAGTCTAGATAAAGAGACAATATCTCTTTCTTCTGGGACAGTAGGCCTAGGAAGTTACATACATGGAGTTTGAAATCTCAAGACAGCCAGTGCTCCAATCATGCTCAATCACTAGCTGCATAACATCGGACAACTTACCAAACTCTTTCTGCCTCAGATTCCTCATCTTTAGAATAGGCCTTCCCAGGGTTATTGAGAGTATTAAGCCAACTGAAGCATAAAGCCCAGGACAACTCAATTAATGATAATATCATCATTATTATCTAAATTTCACAGTGAGAATATTTTTACATCTGCTTCCATTGCAGTCAAAGATATGCTGTCAGTTCCCCCAAAGAATGTCAATGACAGTGATAAAACAAACACCTATGTTAGTTCCAAAGTGCTCAGAAACATTTGGAAGAGAAAGAAAAAAAATAATAATAGCAGAAGGCAATAAAACACACTTGACTACACTATGAACCAAAGTAATTTAATTACTTGTTTTTAGAAGTCTGGATTGTTTTAACTCTGAATTGAAAAATGTTGCCTCTTGTTTAAATTTTAGTTCTTAATTTAACAATAAAAAGAAATAAGGAAAGATACCCAGGTCCTTTGGGTGGTTTATTTTTCCAGAACAGGATATTTTACTTCAGTTCTATCTTCTGGCATTCAGTCATATGAACTGTTCAATGGACTGGAGTTGGATTTTTGCTAAAACCACAAAGCCAAGAGATGGCGCCTGGGAAGCTCGTGACTAACTTCAATCATGAAAATAAGCATCTTTGCCAGAAATCTGTAGTAAATTCAGGCAACATCAAACTTGTAGCAAGTGAGGCAACGAGAACAACAAAAATCACTTATGATTTGTAACTATGAAATTAGCATTCAATATCACTTACACTTTAAATCCCTAAGAGCAATTATTTTTATGTATTGCCCACCCTTTCACACTTGTTTTCTTTATTTGTGTTGAGTATGACAGGATGTTTGTGAAATATCGGTATAAAGAGTTTGAATTGTGCTGTTTATTTTGGGGAAGAAAATGAGCTACCTTTTCCTATAAAATACTATGTCTCAGTATGTCTCAATGGAATACACTGTTCCAAAGAAATTATCATTTCTAATCAAACACTCTATTTTAGGGATAGAAAAAGCCTTTGGTGTCCAATAGGAAATAATAAAATAAATGATGGTCCATATGTAATATTTTAAATAATGTTTTAGAATAACGTCAATTCCTTGTGGAAATATGGTGTAATGTAGGGTGGCGGGGGCAGTGAAATATAAAATATCCCATATAACCGCCATTTGAAACAAAAAACAAAGAGAAAACGAGGAGAGAGAGGGGTAAAGAGACAGAATACAAAGGAAATATACCCGATTTTTACAGTGAGATTGTTAGAATTTGCTGATGTTTCTGTATTTTATATTTTTATTTAGTTTCCAAGTTTTCTACAAGGAACATGAGTTGCTTTCATAAGCAAACAAAAAACCCTGAATCTGAAGTATTCTCTGTCAAATAGGATACTTCCTGCCCATGACATGGATGTTTTCCATCAAGAAAAACACTACCCATGTTTAAAATTATGAACTCATAAATGAGTAAGCCCATATCTTTAGTTACAGTATTATTTATTTTAGATTTATTTTGGATGCATCAGGCAACCAAAGTACCACTGAATCTCACTGATACCAACTCAACAACAGATTAATTCCTAATGCTAGTCTAAGATTTTTATTTTAAATTTGACCCTTTAGTTAAAAACTCTTATTGACAGTAAGAATGAACTCTTGGATATCCTAATGGGCTCAATTAAGTACCATCATGTAGGTGTGTGAGGGGTGTTTGACTTAATTTACACTGAATGCTATTATCAAAGCCTTCAGGTTAGTAAGAGAATATTGACCAGGCAGGCAAGAGCTAGAATACACAGTTTCTACATATTTAGGGCTCCTGGCAGAATGCGGAACATACAGCAAAGCTATCAACAGGTAATGGCTTCTTATCCCAAGGCAGACCACACTCTCTCCCATCCCTGCAGAATCCCCTCTGCCTACCCAGCACTTCAGCAATACCCAGCCTTCTCCTTGGCTTCCTGAGCCCTCCCCAATGGCCAAGCAGAAAGGATCATGGGCAGGATCTGCTGCTAAGCATCTCCCTCAGCTTAAAGAGTAAGATACAGTCAAGTTGGTCCCACACCTCTCAGCAAAGCTGAAAAGGCTGAGCCAGAACAGGGCTGAAACTTAGTTAACACACACACACACACACACACACACACACACACACACAGAGTATAACTGTCATCAGACCCTCACATACCCAATAAATGAATTATATTTACAAAGTTGGTTTGGTTGCATGAGTGATGTGTATCAATTCTAGGGAAAGAAATTGTTTACTGCTGTCTGCAGCTCAGCAGGGATGATAGTATGCTGCCCATAAACTTGGTTATCATCTATTAGTTTCTTAAACCTTTGTTCCCATTAGGCAATTCATTTCCCTTGGATCAAACAAATGTCAAATATCTAATGACATAACAATTACTATAAATTTAAAATAAAGAAAACAAAACTTGAAGCTAACTTCTTTAAACTTCCTCCCACTGTAAATGCCTTTAGTGGGCTTTACAGTAAGGTACCTGTATCCCTCTAACCTAAAAGGTTGCACAAGAATATCTGTATGCAGAAATATTTGTTCATATTTATTTATCTCAACCATTTGTAATTTTTTTGTGTTTTAAAGATAACTATTAGAACAGGCTTATAAGCTAATACAGATATATTACTATATCTGTATTATATATAGATATATACTCTATATTTTTATCAATAAGAGTATTTAATTTTAAAGGCTTAGAATTTGAAATTTCCTGACAAAGGAAAATGCCTATATAAAAAGTCTAAATTAAACAATCAGTGTGCTAGTATCTACTCAAGCAAGCGTCTTTATCCAGCTGAAGGCAGAAATGGTTCATTTCACCTGTAGTTTATTGCAAGCATTTCACAGCCAGAAAATATATATTCTTTTGGTATTATTTCCCACAAAGTATTCTCTGACTCAAATGCTTTTGGCTAATGGCCTTCAGCTTGATATTAATCATGATCCCTTAAATTCTAAGTCTGCAAAGAGCAACATGCATGAAAGCTTGAATATGTTTTAGAATCTACTATTTGTAGCCTTATTTGAATCAAAGAAAACATAATTTCAGAGAGCAAGATCCCTTTGAAATACAAATCAGTGGGAACCAAGTCTTTCTCTTCTGACTGTTCTGATCTATATTTGTTGATAATGTGTTCTATCAACTAAGAATATCTATTATTTGGAACTGTTCCAGCTTCATAATTTAAAATGCCAGTTTCAAGGACATGAATGAAGAACGCCTTGGATAATAAAATGAATACAGCAAAATTTAATCCCAAATACTTGCCTGGCCCCATAATTTTAATCACTCTCTTGTCCTTGAGTGAGGTGGTCTAGGAGATAGGAAAGAGAAGGCTAAGCCCCAAGACAATTTTGTTTCTTGGAGTGTAAGAACAAAGCAACCTCAGAGATTACATCAACACTTTGCCTGCTGACAGCTTCCAATCAAAGGCAAACAGCAGGCACGTATCTGTCAGCCAATTGGCAGTGGCTCCAGTACCCTTTGGCCTCTTTATCACACTTCATTGTGCTGTGTTCCTTTCTGCAACTTCCTTTATCTACTTCCTGGGCCTTCTCTTGGTTTTTATTTTCTTCTGCTGTGCTTTACTACACCTTTAAGAGGTCATGTTAAACAGGCTATAGGGCATGATACATGGTTAGTAAAAGGAAAATGAAACTACATTTTGGAATCTTTGTTGGTATTCATAGTATTGAATTCTTTTTATTTACTATTTAAACTGTGTCAACACTGAGTGGCTCAATAAAATTCCTTCATTTGTTTTGGATTTCTCTTCTTTTTTAATATTTGGAGCAATTTCTTATGACTGCTTCTTTCTCCAATTCTTTCTAAACAACAAAAGAAGAATTTTTTTAATTAAAATAGTTAAGATTATAGGGAGCTATAAAAAAATTATAATCTGAGAAGTAGGTGCAAAATCATTGGAAACACCGAAAGAGAAGAGTCAGTCCATTGAAATGAGACATTTTTCTCCAACTTCTGATTAAATTATGTTTTAGTTTTTGAAAGAACATACACAGGATACAGATTTATGTAATATCTGAGAATTTATGGACAATGAGAAAATATAACAAAATGACAAGTAGAAAAAAGTATTTTTTTCAAAAAAGAGAGAAAGGGTGATAATTACTGGAAAGCATATATGGACTGATAAACTTAATTTTTAATGCAAGAAAAATGTCTACAATAGTCATGAATATTTAGATAAAGACATAGTGAATAAAAAGCAAAATGCATCAAATTAACAGCAGTTCCTTTTTAAAACATGAAGAAGGGCTATCAGGTTGCAAGGTGTCTTCATCTGGAAACCAATTCATATGAATATTTAGTAATAGGATAATTGTCTTCAAACATGTATAGCCATATCATTTACAAGAAAACTTAAATTGATGAGTAAGAGAAACAGATAAACAGATTTAGCTCAATATAATGAAGACTATTCTAAAAATTAAAACTGGTATAAAATGAGACATATTCTGTCACTTGAAATATTTAAAGGCAATTTAGATGATCAACTTCAATGCTTGGAATGACAGAATGACTACCTGATCCATTCTTGGAATCAAAGCTAATTATTGTGCAGTGAAAGAAATATGTAGAGAGGATACATCCAGGTGCAGAGAGGTACACCCTGCTTCACAGAGGTGGGGCAGTTGAAGAAATGTCTGCAAAGAAGCCTAGAAGAAATAATAAATGAATCTGAGTTTTGAAGAAAGAGTTGGCCTTAGCCCAATGCGGGAGACGGACAGCTGGAGGGAAGGAGGAAAACAACGCAGGAAAACCCTCCAATATGAGAAAAAGTAGTAGCTTAAAGGAGCCAAAAATATTTAAGCATGGTTCAACTGAGCTTCAGTGAGTTATGACAGCATCTTGGGCTCCAAAAAGAAGGATGATTTTTAGGCTTTTCTCAGTCTTCCTTTCCTGTGTTGCAAAATCAGGATGTAGACAAATGAAAGGCTCACCCCTTCCTAAGCCACTTTATAATATACTAGATACATCGCATAGGCTTTAGTGAATTTAAGATTGAAACCATCTAACAACAATTTTTTGAAAGTGTGTAATATGCTAAGAAATAAAAACCGTGGCTAGTGACCTTAGGATTTTAGAACTGATAATTATTCATGACCCTTAAGCATGCACAAACCTCTAGTTATCAGGAAGTCTTCACTGCCTAAAATGTGACCTGCTTTACCATGGCTTTGCCAGCCCTCCATAATCTGGCCCTGACCTTAACCTTCAGCTTTCTCTCCTATCTTGTCCCACCCGGGGCCCAACCCCTCTGCTCATTTCTCTGCTATCATGCTCTGAAGACTCCAGCCCTGTCTTTGCTCCACTGTTCCAGCAGCCTGGGTGCACCCCTTCCCCTGCTGCCTATTGCTGCCCAATCATCCTTGGGCACCAAGATGAATGTCCTTTACCCCAGGGAAGCTCTGTAGTTCTACTCCTACCCCCCCAGACAGAGCGACTTCACTTGCCACTGTGGACCCTCAGGGATGCTGATGTTCTGCACTGTCTTTGATATGTACAACACATCTTCTTTGCTGTGCTTTGGCCTGGCGGGAAAAAAAGGAGTTTTAATTCATTCATCTTCCTGCCATGTCTAGGAAAGCAACTTGCACAGTGTCGCTCAGCAAACTCTTTTATTCAATTTGTTCACAAATATGTATTGAGTTCCTACTATGTACTAGGTACTGTTCTAGATACTGAAAATACATAGGTAAGAAAAAAAAAATACCAGCAATGCCTGCCCTCATGGGGTTTCCACTGGGGGGTGGAGGGAGGCCAAGGCAGAAGACTAGACAGAGGTCCAGGCCACAGCATTAAGGAAGTCCTGTAGTTGGCCATCAAACAATACGGCAGTCAATGATGAAGTCCCCAACACTTTCCACTTCTTTCCATCTCCTGGCTTCCCCTCAGCTAGACCCAAGATATATTCAATTCCAAGCACTTGCCTTAATGGAGTTTCCAAATTCATAAAGTCCTAGGACAAAATGTACTTAAATGCCTCAGCCCCCACATTGGGGCAATAATATTGAGTCATCCTCCCTGCTAGAATGTTACCCAATACTGACCACTGGTTTTTCCATGTTATGTTCCGATTTGCCTTTATTGCTAACCAGATACAGCTGACATTAGCATGCAAAAAGTCATCCATCATTATGTAAAACCTTTTCTGTTCTGGGCATGGTGGACATAAAGAAATTGTTTTAATCTCTTTTCCTAGAGCAAATAAACTGCATATATATTGGGAAGTCACAGTGGGGTGAGCACTGTATAAGAGATTTGAAAGGTGTGATCAAGCTATGAATATGAAATTCCAGGAACCTCTCCATCTAAAATACTACAAGCATCCTTCAGTATACAATGATGCTTTCCAAGTATTAAAGTGGGAGAAAGAAATATCACTGACTACTTTACAAAGTCCATTTAGCATATGGATTAACAGATCTGTGTTAATACCTGCCTATAATTTCTTTTTCGGGTCCCTTAGTCTTCCATTCTGACCAGATAGTGATGAATCCCATGATCATTTAGATGCCCTTCCTTACACACAAAACAAAATGGAATTTTTCTGGACAAGACAAAATACTTTCCTATTGAACTGCTCCTAATTTTTCTTTATGTCAAACTTAGTCTTGACTTCTTGCCTGGATTCTGACCCCTGGGTACATTCACTCCATAGTCTTACGGGCTCAATGTTGCTAAAGAAAGATAGCCTTATTACCACATTATGGAGGATGCAGTAGTATTTGAAAATAATAAACAATTCAAATTGGTGTTCAGCAGTATAAAAGGAATTGCAGACATCCACAAGTCTTAGGTGGTCAAGTTCCAAGAAGTGACAATCTGTGAAAATAGCAATAGCCTCAGAACTGAAGAGATGTTTTCATATGCAGCTTGGTAAAGCCTAATAGCATTATTGTCAGTCATACTTACTTTCATGGGTAGGTGTGTGTGCATTTTCAAAGTTAAAGAAAGCAAATATTTGCATAACATAGTCACTAACTTGTTACTGAGCACACTAAAATAGGTCATTTTTTTTCTAAGTCGCATGCCTGAACTTCTAGAGTTGGTAGCAAGATCCAGACATCTTGGCTTGATGTTTTTAACATTAGCAAAATGACCTCCACAGCAAATAATCTGAATAATGGAAGTAGAAATTTGAAATCCTTATTCAAAATAATGCATTCTTGCATTCACATATTTTCTTGGAGTACCTTCTATGTGCAAGCACAGTTCTAGGCAGTGTAAATGATAAAACATGGTATCCACTTACAAGATTCCAAATGACTGTAGGCATTTACAATGCTATTAAGGAAAAGAAAATAAGACTAGGTGATTCAATTTGTAAACTATTGGGGTACCCACTTTTTATATTAAAAGAAATTAAACCTTAGGACTTAAGACAAATTTCTCATCCCATTTAATTACCTGCCCCATTTCATCATAGTCTATGTCAAACAATATGTTTAGAAAGTTAATAAGATAATTCTCAGGATACTGTTCTTCAAAATCATCTAGTTTGTATTTTTATTAATCCACCTATTGTTATAAATGTAAAATTGCTGAGATGTAAAGCTCTTTTATTTGCTATTGGTTTCAAGCCTGTTTTTTCTTGTCTAACCAAGAGGATTTTCACTTTCTCTTTTTTAGCCTGGAATCCTGGCTTTTTAACCCTCCATAACCCCTAAATTATGCTAGCTACATAGTAATATACAATAAACACTCAGTGCAGCAATATAAAAGATAACCTCCAAAGAAACAAAAATAAGTAGGAAAGATTAAAAACAGATATATTTGTTGCCAAGTGAGTCCCAGTGGCTAATTAAACATCATCAAACACCAAATTTGCCTTCTACTGACAAGTAGAAGAAATGAAATTATTGTAAAATAACAAAAGAAGCATGAACTTCTACTATATCCAGGTAGAACTGGGAGTAACTTCTCAGAAGAACTTAACTTTAATTGTTTACTATTTAAAATGAAACAGACCCACAGATCAGTGGAATAGAATAGAAAATCCAAACATCAACCCAAACACATACAGTCAATTAATATTTGATAAGGGAGCCTTGGATATACATTGGGAGATGACGGCCTCTTCAGCAGCTGGTGTTGGAAAAACTGGACAGCTACATGTAAGAGAATGAAACTGGATTACTGTCTAACCCCATACACAAAGGTAAACTCAAGGTGGATCAAAGACCTGAATGTAAGTCATGAAACCATAAAACTCTTAGAAAAAATATAGGCAAAAATCTCTTGGACATAAACATGAGTGACTTCTTCATGAACATATCTCCCCGGGCAAGGGAAACAAAAGCAAAAATGAACAAGTGGGACTATATCAAGCTCAAAAGCTTCTGTACAGCAAAGGACACCATCAGTAGAACAAAAAGACATCCTACAGTATGGGAGAATAT
The DNA here is from genome assembly GCA_032199065.1 of Smutsia gigantea. Taxonomy (NCBI): domain Eukaryota; kingdom Metazoa; phylum Chordata; class Mammalia; order Pholidota; family Manidae; genus Smutsia; species Smutsia gigantea. The sequence goes on along the minus strand of JAVSCE010000869.1, from coordinate 36,697 downwards.
ATTCATAAATGAAGTATCCGATAAGGGGGTTGACATCCAAAATATATAAAGAACTCAGCACCTTAACAAACAGAAAGCAAATAATCCAATTAAGAAATGGGCAGAGGACATGAATAGACACTTCTCCAAAGAAGAAATTCAGATGGCCAACAGGCACATAAAAAGATGCTCCACATCGCTAATCATCAGAGAAATGCAGATTAAAACCACAATGAGATATCACCTCACACCAGGGAGGATGGCCAACATCCAAAACACAAACAACAACAAATGTTGGCGAGGATGTGGAGAAAAGGGAACCCTCCTACACTGCTGGTGGGACTGCAAATTAGTTCAACCATTGTGGAAAGCAGTATGGAGGTTCCTCAAAAAACTCAAATTAGAAATACCATTTGACCCAGGAATTCCACTCCTAGGAATTTACCCTAAGAATGCAGCAGCCCAGTTTGAAAAAAGACAGATGCACCCCTATGTTTATCGCAGCACTATTTACAATAGCCAAGAAATGGAAGCAACCTAAGTGTCCATCAGTAGATGAATGGATAAAGAAGATGTGGTACATATACACAATGGAATATTATTCAACCATAAGAAGAAAACAAATCCTACTCATTTGTAAATAACATGGATGGAGGTAGAGGGTATTATGCTTCCAGTGAAATAAGCCACTGAAAAAGACAAGTACCAAAATGATTTCACTCATATGGAGTATAAGAACTATGAAAAAAAAACTGAAGGAACAAAACAGCAGCAGACTCACAGAACCCAAGAACGACTAATAGTTACCAAAGGGAAAGGGACTGGGGAGGATGGGTGGGAAGGGAGGGGCAAGAGGGAAGAAGGGACATTACGATTAGCAGATGTAATGTTCGAGGGGCACGGGGAGAGCTGTACAACCCAGAGAGGACAAGTAGTGACTCTATGGCATCTCACTACGCTGATGGACAGTGACTGAATGGGGTTGGTGGGGGGGAACCTGATGAAGGGGGTAGTGTAATCACCATAATATTACTCATTTAATTGTAGATTAATGATATCAAAATAAACTAAAAAAAAATAAAATGAATTGTCTTATGAAAGCCAGTAAGTATATACTGCGCAGTTTTCCCCATTCATGGCTAGCACTAACTTTCAAGTTTATAGTAGATATTTCAGGAAAAAAATCTGCTTAAAAGACAAGAGAAGAAAACCTTTAAGTCAGAGACTGGTCATCAACAATTGTTTCAAAAGAGTAGCCTATAAATTACTGGTTTGAGGGGAGAAGATAAGTCAAATTTGAAGCCCTCTTTCATTTTCAGGTTGTGAGGTTCTCTGCCTATCTCTCTTCAAATTAGAGGTTAAACTTGACTATTCATATCTACAACAGCTTTTTTTTTCCTTTTTTTGGAATTCCAGTTTATAACTCAGAACAATATGCAGTATCTTCAGCAATGAATAACAAAATGCCATTAATGTAGAAGTCACATGTAAATCAAACATGTTTACAAGAACATCCCCAAATTCACTGTAGTTTCTCTGTCCCATTTTAGTCAACACCATATCTATTCATCTACTCATCTGTCCTTCTCTTTATCCATGATGAGTCTGACCTTCGTTTTACAGTTATTTCTGCTTCAGCTGCTGGAGTATGCATTTTGTTAGTGTACCTTCAAGGTAAATCAAATACAATATAGCAAAACTGTAATTTACAGGACAGCAAACTCAGGGTCCAAACCCCAAAATAGTGTGAAAGAGTGAAAAATGTTTCTACTAAACTCCAAACTATGCTTATATTACATACAGATTTTAAGACATGTACTTCTTACAGTGATATACAAAATTCCTTATAAAATCATTGAACAGGATTTTGGTCCCACCACGAAGCAGCCCTCTGGAAGAGCCCATTTGCTATTCAGCACTGGAATACAGCGCCACCTACTGGTTATTCTAGATCCGTGTTAAAAACCTTTCAAAGGCTAGTCATTAAAATTTATGTTTGTTCAAAGTTGCCCTAAAGCTCCTATAGCAGTATATCTTGCAAGGTTAATTAGAATTTGATTTTGTTTAAAATAAAAAGTGAAATTAATAGAAATTACTCTGCTATTGCACTGTTTCCATTTTGGCTTATATTTTCACATCTTAACTAGGTAGTCTTCTCATGCACCCATGTTTCAGTTTTAATAAATGAACAAAAGGTGCATAGCTAAGCACATGTTCATTCATTCATTCATAAATATTAACTGAGCAGCTACCTATTATGGGCCTAGTCTCATGTTGGGCTCTGGGAAGCAGAATTGAGCAAGGTAGACATAGATTTACAGTGCAGCTGAGGGACAAAAATTTAAAAAATCTTTATTCAGATTGTTGCTACCATTTCAATCAGATGCAGTGAGGAAATTCACCAGGAAATTCTTTCATGAGAGAAATATGTGAAAAGTCCCCATGCACACTGTAGACAAAACTCGTAACAGTTATCTCTGTGAAACCAGAATATCATGAATTTATTAGAAATTTTATGTATGTAATTTTCCTCTTATGTAAAAAAGGAGTTGAAATCATTCATATCTCATGGAGCATGATGCCTATTAATGAAAGAATAAGTGTGCATAGGTTTGTGTTTATATGTATCTATGTCACAAATAAGGGTCAATATGGGAGGATTGAAAGCTAGGAGGCAATTTGGTAGAAACTAAATTGCCAACAACAGTTTCAATACTTTCCCTCAGTTATTCAATAATTCTTCCTTTTTGTCCAGATATATATCAACTGTTTTAAAAGCCAAATACCTGCATTAAATATTTAGTTTTAACAATTTACAAAGCGGGCTTTGTAATGGAAGGCAGATCATAAATAAAATGTTCACTTCTTAGATTCTCACATATTCTGTGTTGTATAACCAATAGATAACCAGAGAACGTGAAAAAGCTAAAAAGGCATTTCAAATACAAAATCACTTTACTTTTCCTTGGAGCTACATGAGGCAACACCTTTTCTTTTTTATTAAAGAACTACTCCCAGGAAGCCAAAATTATATTCATTTTTCCATGTCAATTAGCCCTTAGAATGATAGTCTCTTTTTTATGTGTTTTCCATTGGTTTGAGTGTGTGTATATATATATATTTTTTCAAACATGTTAAATATAATACTAAAATTAATATTTCAGTAGAAAGTTGTTGATTGAGAGGAAATCAGCCACATAATTTAGACAGGACACAGCTGCAATCAGTCCAATTACTCCTGTCCTTTCCTTCCTTGCTATCATCACTTCCATCTTCCCCTAAAAACAACATATTACTAAGCAAATGTAATTTTTTTTTAAGTGGGCCATCTGAAACAACTATACACTACCTAGAGATCAGATGATGGGATTACTAAAAGCTGAGTACTCTAGAGCTCTGATGGAATCTACGTTAAATTGAAAATAAGTGACCTTTGTAAACATTATTAAATCTGCCTCCAGTTTTCGATCTCTTACATCAGAATTCATAAGGAAATACCCTACAAATGTTCACTTCATTAACTGAGGCAATCTTAAAATATCTAACAATTATTAAAAAGAAAAATGTGCAAAAGTAAGACCAAGAAGGAAGGTCTGGTAGTTACTTCAGTAAGTTCAGATTTTTCTTTCAATCTTTCTGTTAAAACAATCCAATGAACATACATTTATTTTTTCAGAGCAAGGGTGTGAAAGAGAGATACCATGTTGTCCTTTCCTCCTTTCCTTCCCTTTCTCCCTTCCTCTTTCTTTCTAGTATCCTAGCTTAAAAGAGATCCATGAGAAAAACACTTTATGCCAGCAGACTCGAACACTTCCATCAAATTCCTATTTCCTTGTTTCAAGTAGCCTGATATGTGGAGAGAAGCAAACATGATAGCACTAAATAAATACATGAAATTCAACTGATGAAGCACTCATGGAAGGCAGGACACTCACAATTTCTTTGTGCAGCCTACATAAGCAATCTACTCTCATCCCTCCAGTAGCCCTTTCTCAGACTGAAACCCCAAAATGACTTCCTTTTTGTACCTTTTTTTTTTTTCAGAACACCCTCAGGCTACTCCTATCTTAAGTTCTAAACATCTGGACCTATGGAAATGAAATAAACAAATTAACTAAAACTCACAGATGCACAAAAAAACATGAGATTCAATTTCATGATGCTTGAGAAACATCCCGTGACAGACTTAACGTGTTTGAGAGTTTGGGGGTGTGGGGTGTTTTTTAATAAGCAAATGCAGATGTTGAGGGAAAAACATTTAGAATTTTGACACTGTTACTTGCTAACAGAATAGCAAATGTTTTCCATAAGCAAACAGTGTTGAAATGTCTGAACATTTTTTTCTTAAACCATCACCCAGCTGAACTTTGAAAAATGGAATTTATCAATTTACTGTTAATGAGCTTATTTGATATTTTTTAACACTATTTCTTTGTACAACTTTTCACTTACTTTCCATGCACTATATACATTTTAATAATTTTAGGAAGAGTTCTTGGTCTTCCCATGTTGGGTACATACACACACACAAACATACTGAGTTGGCATTTATTCAACTGTCACTCTTCGGTTACATATTTAAAGTTGTCCATAAAGAGATTATGGGATGAATTATTTCATTTCACTACAGGCAGTGGCTTAGATCCCTATTTATGTAATGTACAAAACTATCTATATTTAACTACTTGCTGTCAAATCAGAAAAAAATATTCAAAAAGTGAAACACTGATGCAGATTTTCTTATACTTGAGTTTCACTTTCATTCCTGTGATGTCTCTGAATCTTTTTATTGGGCTAAATAATTTTCTGCCTTTTAGACTTTAAATGTGCACTGATTATATTTAATAAGCTTCGCACATCTTTTCCCACCCTCTGCGTGCAAAATCTTTACAAATTCAGTTATACCACAGCTTCCCTATTGCATACTAAAAGCTCATTGATAGATGGAAAAATTGACAGATGAAAGGGGAACCAGGTTGAATAATTTAATTTCAGTATATGTCTTCCCCCTCATTCCATTTAACAGTGTAATGAAGGCTCAAATGAGTCTGACCCTCCTGTGGTTTCAGTGATACAACCAAAGTGTAAAAAGATGACTTTGCAGTTTCCAATTACCCCAGAAAAGGGCTTCAATGATGAGCTTGCCTTTTCAAGAGTTTATTTCCTCACCTTGAATCTCCTCACTAGTCAAGAATTACAACAAGTAGAGCCAAAGGAATTCCAGAAAGGAGAATAAAAATTGATACTGAAAAGAAAAATACCACTTTAAGGATGGCCCGAATTCTGCAACAAACATTTTGAAGTTTCAAGTGGGAAGCAGTAGGAGTTTGAATCGCTTTAAAAGGTATCTTAAGCCTTCAGACTGACGAATACTGACTGAAAGTAATTTACTAAATCTGGTAAGTGTAGACAAGATCGAAATACTTTTGGAGTACTTCATACCAGCTAATCTCAACATCCATTTATCAGAAAATATGTTAAGATCATACTTAATATTATTCTCAGAAATGTCAGCTATATAAGGGTAAGAATCACCTTCTTATCAACATTATCTTCCTATCTTTATCACCCACCTGAACACAAAAATGCATACTAGGCATTTCAGGAATGCTGAAACCATTATATATGTGTGTGTGTGTGTGTGTGTGTGTGTGTGTGTGTGTCTAGTAATTTTTACTAAGATATTAAAATATTTATATATATATATATGTTTTATATATATATAATATACATGAGTGTATAAATACATGTAATTGTTAAAGGAGTAGAAAAGAGAACATATCTTATTAATCATGAGTATCTTAAAGATTCTTACTAATAAAGCTTATTAAAACAGAGTATTTCAAAATTAAAATTCTTGGGGAAAACTGCCAAGATCTATTTTCCAGAAAACGTCTTTAGTCTCCAACCCTGTCTGTAAAATGGGGTTTTTACTATGGTGAAGGAAAATACTTGGCCTCTATCTTATTCTTAGACATATGTTAGGAATGAAAGAGATGCTAATAAAGTGCTTATATGTCCTCTGGGAGAAAAATTCTATACCAAGTGCTATCCTAAGGTAAGTCAAAATATCATTTGACAAAAGGTAATTACCCATTTGAATCTTCTGGCTCTAGACCACGGAAGAAAAGGTGGGTAAAGTAACCTTGAGCAAGTGGTCTGGTATAAATTAATAGCCATCCATTCCAAAGAACTAATCCATGACGTACTGCTTATTGCTATTTCCCTTCTGAATACTTTTGACTCTTGTAAGAGTTGCCCAAAGATCCATGTTGGATGCCATCACATCATTAAGAGTCAAAGAAAGAAATATTGAGCTGCCAAGAAAGATGGGAAAAGTTCACCTCCCCTGTCATTCAGATGCCTGAGGGGTAGAGAAAGAAAAATGCACTTTGAAGGATTCCCTTGTTCCATGCAGGTCATCAAGTTGCAAAGATTGAAATAGAATATGAAATGCATTTGTAGGTTTATTCCCACAAAAAGAAAATTTTGTAGGAAGCATCACAATCCATTCAAAAACTTAAGCTGTCCATAGCATAAACAGTAACAAAGACAAATCAGAGATAATTTGCCGGGTTTTAAGTGATTTCTCAACTAATTTTTTTACAGTTATTTGGAAATTTCAATACTAACTAGAACTGTCTCTCCATCCAAAAATTAGATAAGAAAGTCCCATGCCTTAAATGTTTCTAAAGGAGAAAATTTTTGTTACTTGTTGTTTTGAACATAATTGTTTCCAAAATACTTATTTTTATAGAAAACTAGTGAAGTTTAAGCACTTAATTTGTTATCTCCTATCTCTCAGACTGCAAAGGAAAAAAGAAGTCTTCTTGTCATAGAAGAATTTTTGCAGAAAGGATCCAACGTAAAGATATAAATTTCATAAACATGAAGGAAGTGATTCTAAAGACAGGAATGCAAGGCTCCCTCTCGCAAATGATAAATAATGTTGGAAGGCTTATTTTAAAGGAGTTTTTGAATCCTAACACCAATGCAAAGTCATCCAAGAATAGCCTTTTGGCCAAAACTAATGTTACTTCTAGTACGTCTGTGTTTGAGTATGCATGTATGTGACTATCTGTGCACACATGTTATATTTGCGAGGGTGTATGTGTGAGTGTGCATGAGCAAGTGTGTTTATGAGCATGTGTACATATGTATGTGTCTCTTTGTAGGCTGGTATGTGTATATGAGCATGATGAGCATTTGTGTGAATTTGTATGAATGTTATGTGACTGTACATGAGCATGTGTGCATGTGTATGAATGTGTGTGCTTACATGTGGTTACATGTATGAATGTGCTGCTTTTCTTTGCTCAGTGAGCTTTATTCTTCATATTCTGAGAAGCAGACTGTTTTCTTGTTTGTGACTATGTAGAATATATAGTAGCTAAACAGAGCCAAAATATTATGTGCAGCTCTTGTGTAAAGGAGTGGCAGGATGGGCAAGTCTGAATATTGACTGTTTGGTACCAAAATGTAACTCTTTAAGTTGCAAAGATTATATAATTTTCAATGGAAATTATCATACCAAAATGTTCAAAATTTCATATCATTCAGGATTTTTGGATGTTCTTAGATAGTTGGGATAAGGGCTTTCTTCTAACACAAAACCCATTTTACTTACTTTACAGTGTTCAACATCCAAGTAGCTTAAACTTTAAACATTCATCCTGTTACTAATTACTATTGTAAGCATAAATTAAGTTCCAGTTGTTACGAAGTGAAATTCATAGTTCTAAGTATTTTCAATCAGTGAGGAAAAACCCCAAGTGTCAAATTAATGAAATGTTAAGAAACCAGTTTATAAGATAGGAAATGAGAATGGGAAGCCTCTCACAGTAAGACTAATTTGAGCCTCTCAACCCATTGTCTACACAAGCCACGTCAACGAAAGTAAACATAACCGAAACACAGTGGGCATTTTACACATTTTCATAATATCACATCAGTACAAATATTTATAGTGGGTTACATTTAATTTTCAAACTCTGAAAAATAAAAAGGCTCTTTCTAAGAAGCAAGACAGTCGGTAATGATAAATGAAGCAAGAAACATTGACAGTGTACTTAAGAGATGCTCGGTAAATATCACTAAATGAAACTTCTCCTAGTCAACCTCACAGGTGTATAATGCAAATCTGAGAGGAGTGCTCCGCGTAGGAAAGCCTATTGGTTAGGACTGTGGGCTCTGGTGTCTGACCACGTTCAAATCTCCTTTCTCAAGCAGGGAGGATTTAACATCTCCGTGCCACTTTCCACGTCCACAAAACCAAAGAAGTACTTTGTAGACTTACTTCACATCTGAGGGAATAAATGAAAGCATACGGCATGGTGATAACACTTTTGCTCTCAGGGAAAGGTACCTGACTATTATTATGTCAAGTTTGTGAGAGCTTAGGTTCCCTCCCAACAGTTCTTAATTTCTTCAATTAGAAATAACCCTTTTGCAATGGGAAGTCTTTTCCCCGGGATTCAAAATGATGGGTTCTCTTTTGTTAGCCCCATTTTTTTAATGGAAAAGGAGCCATGCCACCATTTGTGAATGTGGCACCAAATGGTGATGACCAGAGTACATATTTTGCCTGCACGAGGATGATCTCAAGCACTGGCTTTACCAACACTGGAACATTTCAGGAGGAACACAAAGCTCAACGTTACGCTGCCCACACAGGCTTCACAAGTACTTTCTGCACCCCAGGGATCAGGATTAGACGTGTGTGGTAAAGGGACAGAGACAGAGATTGAGACAGAGAAAGAGAGAGAGAAACAGCATATACGCTACAACAAAATCCTGTTTTCCAAGAATAAATGCATAAAGACATCAAATAGTTAAAATAATTTTTTCTCAAAAGAAGTTTCTGTAAAGATACTTTTGAGGGACATAAAATTCACGTGATCTTTTTATGTTTTTTTACTAATAATGAGGTGTGACAGAAACTCAGCAATAATTCCTATGAAGTTTGGAAGTATTAATCAAACTTTATTTGATAGTCGGTTACTTTGATTTCCCACACACAAAAAAATCTACATTTCTCCCTAAATGTTATTCGGTAACAATGCAATTTTTCATGAAGTCTAGAGGTAAAACATTTAAATTTTAGTCTTTCCTCTTGGTAATTATGGAATGGGGAGTTCAAAACTGTCAGTTGTCCACTTCATATGCATACTTGGGGGGCTACATTACTAATAAGAAAAATACATTGGAAATATCAAATACTACAAATTATCCTATAATTATAACTGTGAAAAGCATCTTAATGTCTTTAGAATAAGAAAAATGTGATTCTATTTCACACACTTTTCTCATCCTCCCAGGCCAAGGCCAGGCACATGAAACTTAAAGTCTATCATAAATTTAAGGAAAATCTACCATCATCATAACTTTTCCCCATTGAAAATCTAATTGAAATGATTCAGGACATAGTTCCCAATAGAATCTGGCAGATGAACTATTCCTTCCAAATGCTAGTCTCATCCATGCGTGACCAATCATAAGTCAGTAGGGGAAAAGCATAGTTAAAAAAAAAAAAGAAGAAGAAAAAGAAAAACACTAGGTCAATAGACTTCAGTTCAGCGCAACATTCTTTCCATGAGCAGGAATCTGCAGTCTCGCCATAACATTCTAGGGCCCCTCTGAAGCTGAGCGAGCAAGGATTTAGGAAGACTATAAAAAAGGAACTGCTACAGTCAGGACAGGAAACAATTAAGACAGAATCGGGTCGAAGTAAGGACACATTTAAGAAAAACCCTAAAGGTGAGAATGACAGATGAGTAACAAGGTTCTGGGTGGAAGAGGGGGTAGGAGAGCGATGCGGTCTAAAAGAACCCTCCTTCAAGCATATGAAAGCTTTGAGCTGAGAGTCATAAAAGTATGTTTAACAATCCACAAGTATAACAAACTTTCCTAAGGGCTTTGGGGTTCGGGGTCCCATGGTCACTCCCAGGATCTGGAAATCTTGAAGTTGTACTATTAGTTCGAGGGAAATGAGGCTTTCTTTCTCCTTCATTAGTCAGTGAAGCACTCTTCAGATATTTAGAAGAAAAAGATCAAGATATTTTAATTTATGTTAATAAACATTCCAGAAGACAGTCAAAACTCAATAAACACCAGAGACAGGATGGCTGCAGTTACAACGTGCAAAGCAGTGTTTCAGTAAGCAGACATAACACCAAATACGGTTTGGTAGCACAATTTTTGTGACATTTATGAGTAATTATGACTCACTTTTGGAATTATCACAATCATACTCTGCTTACTAAAAATTTACTTTGAAAACATACAGTATAGGGTACACATTTCTCTCAATTTTCAAATGAACATAAAAAAACACACTGACTTACAAGCTCTTTGTGATCCAGCTGATTCAGAAGGTATGGGAAGAAAGGGATAAATATGACCTCTCTTTTCTAAACTAATTCATACATCTGGGGCTCTTAGAGGGCTATTTCAGAAATAAAGACAAAGAATTTATTTTTGTTGACAGATACCATAAGATCCAAGAAGACTCATTCTGAGGAAAACAATTAAGTAACAGCCAAGGAGCAATGACTAGTTTTTTTGCTGAATCCTGGAATCTTGGATCAGAAAGGAAACTTAGATGTCACCTCTTCCAATCCCTTATTTTCAACAGATGGCAAAACTGAAGGGTGGGCTTACCTACCTAAATTTACACAACTAGTTAGTAGGCCTTATAGGAGAGGATAAGGTTTTACACGAATGAAAAGCAAACTGGGAGACATAAAATTAAATTTGAAAGCCACTAGAATTCCACTTAATTCTATTTCTTTCTTTCTAAGCAGGTACTAACTATTCAAAAGTACCTTTTCCTTCTCATTTTCTGTCTTTTTCTCTCATTCTTTAAATGTTAGGAGAACATGTGCTATTAGAGATTTGCTTCTTAACTCCTTTTTCTTTTTCCCACCATAAATCTTTTTGGAAGGTAAAAGTGACTGGAAAATAAATTGCTATTGAAAAAAAATAATGGCTCTTTCAGCTTAAATGACCAGATGTTGCCTGAATTCCACAGATAAATATACATCTTTGCTTCTATAGATTTAAGTTACTATGATGAATGTTTGTAATGAAACTACTTTATAGTTACAAAAATGCATATATAATTTTTAAGGTGTCTATTATGATTAAAATAAGTTTAGACCAATTTATCTTCCCTTTTCTTTCTTACATCACCATTTTTACTTCCCAAAGTCATTCCTCCTTTTTCTCTTGATTCTGCTAATTTTGGTGGAGGCATTTAATAAAAAGAACACCTTATCTTGTGTAACATTACTGGTGGGAAAGCCAAGAAGTTAACAGAGAATTCTGACATTCCTCTTCTTATAGGTTTGGTGCAAGTAAGCAATCCGATGCCAGGAAACAAAGAGAAAAAACTAATTCAGATCATGTTTAGGAGCCTTCTTTTCTAGATTGTTCGACCTCTCTATTGTTTATATTTAAGCCTTCCTTATTTTTCATTAGCCTTTTTTTTCTGTTACTTTGATTTTTCTTTTTTTTTCCCCTTTTCCTTTCAGGTGAGGTATAATTGACATTAATTAGTTTCAAGTGTACATAATAATTTGATATTTGTACACATTGTGAAATGATCACAATAAGTTTAGTTAATGTCCATCACCACACACTTACAGAATTTTTCTTGTAATGAGAACTTTTAAGATCTACTCTCTTAGCAACTTTCAAACATGCAATACAATATTAATTATAGTTGCCATCAGCTTTTAAACCTTTCAAATGTCTCCAATTAAATGAACAAAAACCCATCTCCCTATTCCTCTTATTTTCTTCCACTGCCATCCTATCCTTAGCTTCCCCTCTGTAGATAAACTTGTCAAAATAATTGTCTACACTCACCACTCCCTACCTCCCTCTGAAGCCCCAACTTTAGCCAAATCTGGCATCTTCTTCTAGCACTTCACCAAAACAACTCTGGGTCAAGTCACCAGGGACCTTCACCACACTCAATCAAATAAATGCTCTTCAGTCCACATCTTGTAAGATCTCTCAAGAGCATTTGGCCCTACTCCTTGTTGAAACACTCTTTCTTTGGTGTCCTTGCTATAACATCATCCTGATGTTCTTCCTCCTCTGTTATCATTGATTCTGGGCCTCTCATTGCCAATTCATTCTCCTTTTCTGGCCAATAAAGATTCTGAAATTCCTAAAGGCTCCTTCCTATATGTTTACTAACAGGAGCCAAAGACATAAATAAATAACTATGATTGCATCATCCTAATTAAACCCTTCCAATGACTTCCTATTGCTCTTCAGATGAAATCCTCCACATGGACTTTGATGTCCCTGAACGGTCTGGATTCTGTCTACTCCTCTGGCAATCTCTAATTATCTCCACACCTTTTTGTTTCTCTTTATAAGAGAAACCAAAGAGCATTAGCCCAGGGCGTTCTTTCCTCTACCCCTTTCTTTGATTAATTCCTATTCCTCCAGGACATGTAGTTCTGCCTTCACTACCTTGGGGAAGTCTTGCCTGAATCCCCAACCACATCATACTAAGTTGCATTTTACATCTTCAACTGTTTGACCATTTAAGCAATTTCTGCCACTGCACAAGGCTGTTAGCCAAAGGTGGAAGGGACTGCACCTGCTTTGTTTACGACTACCCCAGTGCCAAGTGAGTGCCCAGCACATTGTGGAAGCTTATCTGTTGACTAAAAAGTAAATGACTACACTAGGAACTCAGAGCACTGAACCAGCAGAACAACCTGCCGTTGCTGGAGATCTCAATGAAAGAAGAATGTATCCAGTCCTTTGGCTGTTACTTTTCCAGATCATTTATTTTTCTTAGCACACAAGTGATAATATCTTAGCCAACTGACTTTTTTCTGTTTCAGCACTCATCACTAACATGAATCATTCTGAATCATTGACCAAACTCTAACCAGGCAAGCCTTTCATAGCAGCAGTATATGACTTTTTGTTGGGGAGGGACTTACTGTTTTAACAAAAATCATTTGCTGGGTAGTATTATATCAGCTGCTCTTCTTCTGAGCTCATTTGTTTTTATGTAGTTGTTGCTTTATTTCCAAATATGCCCAAAATAGCTCATTTTTTGCTTTTTGCCATGTAGCTGATTTTCTTAGTTGCCATATAAACCTGTATTTTTTTAAAAAGCTTTACTTCCCACAAAAATAAAACAGAAGAGATGTTTTCAGATATTCATATCTCATTCATTGCCTAACATATTTTCAATAGTATGCACTTAATTTTCTCTTTAACATAAACTCATAAATAATAAAACAATTCATAAATTGGATATGGTTAATCCAAATACTTTGACATATGGAAATCTTTACCTAAAGATCTAATTCATCTGCAAAACAATGAAATAGGTAATAAAGTTGTGATTATTCCACTTTTAATTATTTACATTAATATTTCCTATCAATAAGTATTTACTATTTATTAGGTACTTGTCACAAACCTTCAAAACAACCTATAAAATAAAGTATAATATAGTATAATATAATAAATATTAGTTATTCTTACAGAGGAGGAAATTGAAGCTTGGAAATTGTAAAGACTAAATACATAGCTGTATGATTCCAACACGTAGCTGAAAATAAAGTGATGTAACTATGGCAGGCACACACATTATTCATTGAGGCAATCAACAAATATTTAGTACCTATCACATATTTAACCTTGGGACACAATAAGATAACAAGACAGACACAGCCCTTAACACTCATTGAAGCTACTTAGTGTATCTTTTAAAACCCGCAAGAGGAAGAAATGCAATTTAAAGAAACTCAAGACCTTGGTTGTTTAAGTAGCTTTTTTTAAGATTAAAGAGGTGAGAAAATTCTTATTCCTCATATGCTGGACAGTCTCCTCTTCATGACTTATCAATGTAAACAGAGATCACATTTTATTCTGAGAACTTTAGGCAATGAGGCGAGATCCCCACACTCAAGACATTCCTATGAGGAACTGTAAAGTAGAACTTGGCACCCAAACACTCATCATGACTTCTTGAGTTGCGTCCTTGGCTTAAAAACACCAAATTTAGTATGTTACTACAAGGTCATTTCAACAGACAGAAATTGATGATTTGTAATACAACCAACTCAACATGCAGATCCTTGGAGGAATAAAAGGTTTCTCTTGGGAAAAAATTTTGAAATGACTCTTATTTTTTTAGGATTCAGTGATTATATGAAGAAGATAAAAACATAACATTTCTTGGACAGCTAGGAAACTGAAATATTTAGGTTGGCAATAGAAAGTTATAAGTCTAACTTATAACTAGCACTAGTAGTGTGTGTGTGTGTGTGCGTGTGTGTGTGTATGATCACTATGGCTTCTTCAGCTAGTGGCCAATTACTATGGGAAAGAAATTGAATAAGCTCAATTATGACAATTCCTACCTTTAAAAGCCTACTATTCAATACTCAGCTCTACGACATTTTTGTAAAGTACAGCATGGAGTACACTCACTGAGGAAGCTTACTTATTTCTGATGCAACACGCACACACACACACACACACACACACACACACACACACACGCACTGTTCCTTCAATAGAAAGGCAAGACTTCTAATTGCTCCTAGAAATAGACAGCAGATCTTAATGGGGAATGGAAATAATTTCAGAACTGATATAAATATTCTAAAAATTAAGGTTATGATCTAAGAATTCCTACTATAAATACAGTGGCATTACTTTCATTTTCCCTACAAAAGTCATATTTTGGCAATGTTTCTACAACACTTTTTTAAAATCAGTGTCCTGAATACAGTCAATAAGACATAGCTAAACACATCATTTGGGCCCAAGAATGTGGCTGCATTACAGACTTATTAGAATGGCCCTGCTATTTTCAACAAGATTTTTAAAACCGTTTTCTCCCATTAGAGGGAGACAATAAAAATGGCCAAAGAACCTATCAAATAAAGACAAAACCCTGGATAATTGAGATAAATCATAACATTTCCCAGAGCTGTCTACTTATCAAGAAGTTTTACAGAATTCAAATAACGGCATTGGCAGTGATAAATTAATGCCATTAAAGCCAGAAATTATTAGCATTTGGAATGCATGCATATTATTTATCTAAATACAGCTAATGGCCCAACCTTCTGATACTTAACAAAAACTTAACTCACTGGTTCTGAACCATTTTTTAGGTCTGTGTACAGTTCATCTGCTCAAGACACTCCAGTTGGTAATATTTCTCATTACATGCAGTGATTCCCAAATGACAGGAGGGAAAAGAAATGTAAACCTTTAACCCCCAGGTGGAGTACCTACAAATCTTCTTGGAGGCACATACTGTTTGACAATGCCCCTCCAAAGCCTGGATGATTCTTAGAATACTTCCCCATCCCGTTTAAAAAATTAGTACTTTCAACATTTCATATCAATCTTCTTTTGACATTAATCAGCATTTGCAATGTTAAAATAATTCTTAATGATTTAGACACTTCTATCTGAAGGTACTTGTGTAAAACAGAATAACACCACCCCCTGCCCCCAAGGATGTCCACATCCTAATCCCAGAACCTCAAACATGTTACCTTACATGGCAAAAGGGACTTTGTAGATGGGATCAGGGATCTAGATGGGGAGATTTTCTTGCATTATGCAAGTAAACCCAATGTAATTACAAGAGCGCCTAAATGAGGGAGGCAAGAAGATCAGATTCACAGGAGATAGGACAAAGGAAGCAGATGGTATAGTGATATAGCGGCCATGAGCCAAGGCATACAGGTTGCTTCTAAAAGCTGGAAAAGTTGAGGAAATGGATCTTCCGCTACAGCCTCCAGAAGGAAGACAGCTCTGCTTATACCTGGATATGTAGACTTTTGACATCTGCAACTGTAAGATAGGAAGTCAATGTTGTTTTAAGCCCCTAAGTGTGTGGTCACTTGTTACAGCAGTGATAGGAAACTAATACAGTATCGCTATGTCAGGAACTGAAAAGTCTATCAGAACCATGCTAGAATTGGCATAAATAGTGTGAGTCTGAACATATCTAGACAAAAGCAAGAAAAAGATATTGAAATTACAACCATCTATAGGTTATTTTCTCAAAGAAATGCTGGATCCTCTTACACACTAGGCTGTTTATTCTTGGGTCCAGACACTGAAAACATTGTTATAAAAGAAACTATTAATAATTGAGAACAATTATAAAATGGTTAGAAAATAATGTTAATGATCACCCTTTTTTTAATCTCTTCATTTTAATAATTAGAGTATAACTTGCTGTAATGTGAGGGGGTGATCATGGGCCTATCAGTGATAATAGGTGATGTCACTGCAGCCCCAACCATGACATATAAATATGCGGCATAGTCACAGGGAGGATAGTGATATGCTTGTGGGCTAACTGGAAAACTCCCAGAAAACCTCATTCTCAGTCATGCCTGTGTCTTAGCAGGTAACAATCACTTTCAGATATTTAATCATGAAAACTCATATATCATAAACACCATTCCTTAATCGTTAATAATGGAAAATAAAACCAATAAAAAGGACTGGATAGGTCAAGTTTATATTTTGACATTGTGTTCTTTGGAAGCCAAGACATTTAAACACCAAATATATCATTAATTCAAACAGGCCCTTTCCTTGACAGGGATATGTTAGGGAAATTATTTCTATTTAAGAAAGATAAAAATGCTAAAACACCAACAAAAACTAGTTGGACACTTTGAATGGTTTTCCTTACAGTCATGAAGGATTTTTTCAGGTCATTCAAGTTTTATCTCTGAATTTCACTACAAGGCTGTAATTAAGAATATAGTTTGTGGCTGGAGAATACATGATTGCTATATGGTCCGTTTAAGTACAAATAATTGCTCTCATTAGCCTGGTGATGGCCTCTTACCATGAAAGCCAACCACTGTTACAGCCACACCATCTTCAGAGTTGTCCTTCAAAAATGACTTCTATTGCACGGCTTCTGAATTTTTACTATAGCTATTTTTTCATGGATATTTACTCATTTCTATATCATCATTTCCTGGAACACAGTAGGCACTTTATAAATGTTTATTCCATTCATCAATCCATCTACCCAAGCATTCTCCAGTCTCATCTTGGCCTATACCTGGGTGAAGCACATACTAGAGCAAAGGACAGCAAAAATCACCTGTTTCAAGCTCAGGATTTACATGGATTTGTTTAAGCTGTTTCAGATTTGTCTTGCACACTTATGACATTAATGATTGACATACATCGTACATTCTTGACATACAATAATGACACTGACATACATGAATGATGACATACATCACTCAATGTGAATATATGAATCAGTCATACCTAATTTAGTTCTTCTGAGTACTCTGGGTTTTTTCTTATGCAAAGACATAAATAATAATCTAGGTCAGGTAATGCTTCAAAAATTACTGAATAAAATCAGAAAAAAAAATAGCAAGAAAAAAATGAATTCACTGGTTTTAAGCCTTCACTAGATTTTTATTTCCAAATGAGAGGTAACAGTTAACTCTAATGCCCTGAGGCAAAGATCTCATTTCTAGCTTTCTTGACTACAGAATAAGAAAAGTACAAAATCCCTGGCCAATAGTTTGGTTTACTAGCTACAAAACAAAGCTTGTATTGACAAAGTTCGAACACTACTGGGAAAAGTATCGTGTCTCTAGAACCACATAAAATCTTAAATGGTACCAATAAAATGAAGATTTAAGGCACCAAAAAAATGAGGAAATACCAGCAGGATATGCTTAGGCCTATTGAGTAGCACCTAATATTTATCTACCAGCTAAAGAAAAAAAAGGCTTCTACACAAACCAGCTGTGCCAACTATTAATAGCTGGAATAAAATAAATGGATAAAGAATTGAAGACATTTCCATAAGAGTAAGTGGAATGGAATTTGAGAATATAACCTGGAACTCAAAAAAGCTAAATTTTAAAATAAGGGTCTATTTTTTTAAATATCTTCATTGATAAAGACTAGGGGTTTCAGAGACTTATTAAAAATGAAATTTTGGAAATCCACTTAAATCTCTGCATTAAAGAAGTACAGCTCATTGCTTTTCTAAAAATTTACTCTTGTTACCAGACAGCCTAACTCTTTTTTCTTTCCCAATTCTGATCTTTTAAAATCTTTTTGAATAATCCCAATCCCTCATGTTTGTGGTTTCAGCTTTACTTTTTTTTTTTCATTTGTGCTCTTGGGTTTTTGAAAATTACTGGGATAAAAAGTTAAATTTACTACAAAGACATTCTTTCTGAGCTCAGAGAGGAGCATGTGCTGCTTCATCGTGTGTTTATCCCTTGCTGACTCACTCTCACTGCCAGGATGAAAGAGCAGTGAAATGACCTTCCACACTTCCCATTTTTAATGTAACCCACAACTCTCTATAATGTTTGTGGCTGGTTAACATAAGCTCTTTCTATGTCCTTTCAACCTAAACATTCTTCTGAAGCTTACCATACTTCCCTTCCTTTTTGTTTTATTTGCATAAACAGCAAATATTTGTTGAGAGCATACTACGTGTCAGACACCATAATAGGCATAAAAAAAAGAGTCCACCAGTGTACTGAGAGAGACAGACATGAAAATGGCTGTGGATTCCAACATGATAGAGATACGCTGCCTGGTAAGGGAGCTTACAGGAGCATCTCCAAATGTGGGGGTCAAGGAGTTCAGGTCTAAGTGGAACCCAAAGTATGAATAGGAGCTTCTCAAGCATAGTAATTCCACATCAATAAAGATAGAGGCTTGGAAGTGAAGGGGAAAAAAATAAGTTTAAATAAGTATGAATAGGATAATATGGGAGGTTCACATTTTGTGACAGGTTTGATAGAAATAGATGCTGCTGGACCTTACACACCACACTAATCTCTCAAAAGAACTAAGTGAGGAAAGCTTTGTCTGTAATGCTAAGAACTCTCAGAAGAAAAAGTTAACCATAACCTCCCACTTCCCCTCCACCCAGGGCAATATCACCTCTGTAGACACATCTAGGTCTGTGCGGGCATTTTTTGGTTGGCACAATATGGGGGGCGGGGGTGAAACCAGAAGTTGGTGCCTGGGGGTCAGGAATGCCGAACATCCTGCATTACTTGGGAGCGTCCCTCACAAGGAGCCACTGTCCCACCTGATGCCAATGAGGCACCATTGAAAAGCACTGCTCTAGGTCAAGAGACATCAAATTCCCTTTTTCTCCACTCTCCTCTCAGTGCCTCCTGATTGGAGGCCCAGCAGTTAAGTAAGGTGCCAACCTCCATATAGTAAGGTTTACACTGAGTCCAGTCTGAGATTCCCACCAAGTCTCCCATGTGATGGCAAAGCCTGCTCCTTCGACGAGTCAGGATAAAGCAGCGGTATGCAAACCAAGCCCAAAGACAGGGTTTTGGACAGACTGCGGGATCAGCGGCATCACAGTCTGCAGAAAAAGGAAGGAGGATGAGACTGACCACAGCACTGTTTGCCTTGGCGACAAGCATGTTGTTGGCAACCATCGGAGAATAGTAGCTTTATTGCAAGAATACAGGAAGGGGTGATTAGGAAGTGGAAATCTCAAGTAGGTTTAAAATGTGCTTTCAATAAACTTGGCATTGAAGGCATGCATGATATTAAAGTAGTCGTTTGAAGGCAGAGAGAGTGAGGTGATAGCAAGATTCTGTTCTTATTGTTTTTGTTTTGATCAGGAGATTGGGGGTATGCACGGTGTGTTTCGTGAATGGTAGGAGATGCAGTTGGCCAGGGATAACCAAAACTTCCTGAAGAAGAATGTCTTGGAGAAATGGAACCAGAACATATATTTTTCAGGGAAGGAAGGATCTGATAAATGCTCAAGTATTGAAGGTCTTGCAAACAGAAAGATTCAAGCAGATTCTACAGTTCCTAGCAGACAGAGCCCAGAGATGGGACAAAAAAGGAAAAAGAGAAAGCATGGAGTTAATGACTGTGCCAGCAAGCAGCAGACTCAGAGATTATCTCGGACCCTGGAACACAGGCGCTGTGCCTGAGCCCACAGGAGCAAAGAGATAGCAAATAAAATTGCCTCTGCCAACAGCCTGGGCAGACTCACTGAAATTAATGAAACATCATCACAAGGTACGTATCGTTTCATCACAGGGCCACAATCACAGAAACTGTGTCCACTCAGAAACGTGGTAGAGAAAACAGCCACGTCACGTATCATTCTTCAGATTGCTACTGCAATCGGTGGCGTCATTAACTTAAAGTTTGCGATGCTATTTCTGGTGTGTAATATGTTGATATTTCTATTTCACAAAATCACAAAGTAATCAATGTACAGGACATGCTTTCTAATTAACATAATCAAGCATCCTTTATTATATCATAGGGAGAATATGGTGATTTCAAAATGTCACTTGAGCCATACTGAGGACTGAATACCACGTCATGCTAAACCTCCCTGGAGCTATTTGCCAGTGTCTCTGTGACTATTAGTTTGTGCGATTACAAAAACTATCAGACTAACAAGACCCAAACAGCTTACTCTTCTCCCTTGTTCTTTCTCTTAACTACAGAAACTCCCAGTTGCTGAAGCTAGGAGCATAAAATAAATGTCTGTCTATTCTCATTAATATCCAATAAGATTCCATTGTTGATGACTGCTTTTCATTGCTTTATAGATATTGGCAGAAAAGTTATGACAAATATTGGATGTGAATTTTAATTTTATAAAAATAAAAGTCTTGGGGAATTTCTAATAAAAACAAGTACAATTAAAATGTTTTTATTTATATGTCCCAAAATGCCTATGAAGCTTTACTTTATTCCATAATTTTTCAGAAAACCTTGGGTTAACCAAATATTTGGGATTCATTGCTTTACTGTATAGGTATTAAAAGGCAGATAAAAATAATCAAATCCCCATGATTTCTTCAAACTAAGTATGGAATGTTTTTACTGAATAAATTACTTGGGTTTTTTTTCTGAATATATATATTTTCAAAATCTCCATTAAAAAGAAAAATTGCATTTGGGGGCAAGATCATTTCCTCACAGAACTAAACAAAAGCTCTGTTCTTCTGAGCACAGACTTGGGCATACCAATGTACAGCTCAAGCGAGCTCAGGAAATGTTTTAGTGATATTCCATTATCCCTTGAGACACTTAACTTCAGCTCTGAAAATACCAGTGTCTAAAGGATGAAAATTACAATGGCTTCCTGCAAAAGCCCCCTCTAGGCTATGGGGCTAATTTAAACAATATGGCAAAACTCCAACCAAATATCTAGCAGAGGTTAAAATATATATAATTTGCAAGCTGATTTGTGCACTTATCTATCAACAGTAAATCTACTTCAGGTTCCACATGTTTTACATGTTCCACAAAAATAAAAAGAAACTATCATATATTTTAATGTAATATTAATTTCACTATCTCTCCCCTCCTTTTTTTTTTTTTTTGAAGGAGTGAAAGAGTGAGGGGTGGAGGCGGAGGCTGGGCACAGTGTCTTACATGTGTGAGTACAGATACGAATCGAGGATTTTATAATGGCACTAAATAAATGCACAAATGAAACTATGCCCTCTTTCTGTCTGCTGCAATTGCATTAGAGAAGTGCCGAAACTTTGCAATAATCCTTGAAGTCTTTCCAAACCAAAAATCAAAACAGAAGGCTTTACCATACATTTTAAACTCATCAAACCGTTAGCCTAAAAGCAATTTAATTTAATTCACTGGGTTATGGCTATAGGAAAGAGCAAGCTAAGGTGATTTTCAATACAGACAGGCCTCTACTTTGAATCAATATTTTGGGGTGAGTGAGTGGGAGAAAGGTTTAGTAATTATTAATCCAAACATACACTGAATCCAAAAACTTGGGCCAGAATTCTAGCTACCACTTATCTGCTTTTTGGCCTTTGATTAAATTACCTGATCTCTCAGAGCTTTACCTTATTATCTGTAATGTTGTATAAACAAACACATACTACCTCATAGGATTAAAAGAGAAAAGGCACGTAAGCACAATGAACTTGAGTCGCTCTCTCTTCTCCAGCATTTGCTCCTTCTACCCTGAAATACACAGGTCAAATAGATTCCAGCACTTTGCTAATGGAGGATTTCAGTCACAGAGAGCACAATTACTTGCCAAGGAGAGCTGAAAAATGGCAATGAAAGTGTTCAGGATTTTGATGGTTTTCTGTTTTCTGGGCTCCCACGCTGGCAACTCCCCCTGCACAACGGTGAGCTTGCAGAAAACATGGCAGTTGCTTTGTGCAATGTTAGCATTCCATGTGCTTCGGTCAAGTGGTGGCCCAGGGCTCTGGGCGTGCTCCTTCCGGTCTCTGCAGCCTCTAATTCCATGTGGCTTGTGTCTGCCGATTCCCACTCTCCCACCCAGCAGCTTCTGAAAAGGGCATTTTCTGCTACCTTTAGGCCCAGTCTTTACCTCATTCATCTCTGTACCCCCAAAGGTATACCTTTTCTGTCTGCCTTTTAGGCCAATTTTTCATCAAAAAAACTTATATATAGCATATGCTCCATGCCCTTTTTTCTCTCCTACTCTACTGCACACATACGCACAGATTCACCTTAATAGGTCCAAATTTAAAAGAACATATTTTAGCTTGTGAAATTACATTTAAATTGACAAAGAGAAAGAGAAAACACTGAAAAGCAAAGTCATCCCATGTTGCCAGAAACAAGTCAAAAAAATATGTCCCTTCATCCCGCATTTAGCTTTTAACAAGCCTGGAGAGGAAAAGGCTCCCTATGCAATGTTGGCAAATGCAGCACTGGGGGACACATCATATAGGATATGATGATGCTAACCACAAATGGGAAATTAGGCCATCATTATGGCCCAAACCTAGAGACTGGGAAAAACTCAATAGTTTTAATTTGGTTCTGCCCTATTTGATTTATGTAAAAGCTTCATGTTGGCGTGGTATGTGGAAATGCATCCTTCTTCAAATAGTTTTAACATTAATAATTTGCAGATTGAAATCTGTGGTTAAATACATTTTTAAAAGGGTATTTGCAACTAGCTAAGGTTTGCACGATGATACATTGCAACTGCTGGAACCAGACGGAGCCATGGAACAGATTTCCAAGGAAATCAAAGAAAGCCAAGATGTAAGAGAACCCCAGATGAGGCAAGGAGAGCCAAGACACCATTTTTAATACAAAGCCCAGCCTTCCTTGGCCTATGTGCATTTCCATCCTAGAATAAAATTAAGATTGTTTCTTACTGGCCAAATAGGGAGCCCTCTACAAAGAAATAAATGACTAAGGAAACGGGTAATCAACCTTAATGGGGAAAAAATAAGGCTAAATACTAAGACATGGGCATGCAAAGAGAACATGGAAGAATATGATTTGGGAAAAATGCAAGTTCCAAACACTGTTTTCTGCATTTCCATGGAAAATCTCATGTTAGGGAAAATGATTTTCTGAGCCTTCAGTTTGGAAACTGAAAGTGGCCTCTTTGGAGCCAGATAAATAACAACATCATCACAATGTTATAAAATCACCATGCATTCTTCTAAAATATCTCAAAATGTCTTACAGACATCTTTATGTTAATCTTCATGTGATTCCCTGAGAAACACATGCAGCATTTTATGGATCGGGGATTTCAACCACAGAAAAAGTAATGACTTGTCAAAAATAGCTGGTTAAGTGCAGACAGGAGTAGGCACCAGGTCACCCAGTTTATACAAGAGACATTTACCCAGGTGGCAATGCTGTTCTAAAGTCAACTATATCCACAATAAAAATTACTTAAAAGTCCCATAAATAGGCAGAATGATCCATGTGTTTTTAAAACATCCCACTAGGGAAGATAAATCTTCCTCAGAAATGTCCTAGGATTTCTTCATGTTAATGAAGTGTTTGATTTTTAAGGACGAGAGAGCCTGCTATCAGCCACAAACAGGATAGTATTACATTTGTAATGCCGCAGAAAAATTTTCCCTATTTGGACTTCAAAACAGAATTATTGGACTTTTGAGGCAAGCTAGCAGAATAAAGCTAAATTTGGTTTTCAAACATATATCTGCTTTGAAAAATACATACAGGACATGGAAAGGGAGAAGAACTTGGAATCAGTTGAATGATTTTCAATATTTTCTCTACTATAAATTGGACTTCCAAGGAAAATTAGCAGTTTGAAGCCAGACTACAGACTCTTCTTTCCCAAAAACCTAACAAATGAAAAGGAAAAAAAAATTAAAACTGACTCAAGAATATCATAGTAATCAAATGAATTAGGAGCCTCAATCCTAATGCCACTTTCACAAATGTGGCCAGAGAAGAGAGAAAGTGAAAACTCTAGAAAGTGGCCCAGTCATCCCACAACACATCCCACATAAATGAGAGCCCTAAGGAAGAGAGGTGAGTAGACAACAGTCCCACGTTTTCCATTACTATCTCCAATGTTTTTTTAAGCAGCATCCTGAGCAACATATATGGATCCTATGACCAAGAATTTGTATTTCCGGATATTTAAGAGAAATGAAAGTATATGCCCACAAGAGGACTTGTAAGAGAATATTCAAAATAGACTAAAACCAGAAGCAACCCAAATGTCCATCAATGGAGGAACAGATAAACAAATTGTGGAGTAGTCATCCAATTGAATATTACTTCATAATGAAAATGGAATTGATACACAAAAAAACATTGAATTGAGTGAAAGAAGTCAGACACAAATGAGTATATACTCTATGATTCCACTTAAATGCAAAACTAATCCATAGTGACACTTATTTAAAGAATGGTCGCCTATATGATGGGAGGAATGGCAGAGAAGGGGCATGAGGGAACATTCTGAGGAAATGGGAATATTCTCTATCTGGATTGCATTGTGGATTACATGGGGAATATATTTGTCAGACTCATCAAACTATACACAAGATCTGCATGTTTTACTGTATTAAATCATATGATGATTGATTTTTAAAAATCCAAAATAAATGAATAAAAGAAGCAGCTGAGGGAATAAGAGGAGAGCCCAGGAAAAGGATTTGGAACCCCCCCACACACACACACACACACAAACAAGGCCTCCCTGCTGCCACAGTGTGTCATAGGTTCAGAAATTCCCCATTTTTTTTCCTGCCTAGAAAGAAAGCTGGGATGAGAAAGCAGAACTATCAAAACCAACCCACTAAATCTCCAGCAATTAAGAAAAATTTGACAAGAGGAAAGGCAAAAGGGAAAATAAGATGATTTTCTGAGGGAATGGGAGAGCCCTCAGAGAGAAACACACAGAGGGTCCTATGAAGTCCCCACGCCTCTGTGAACTAATAGGCTGTGGTCCAAGCCCAAGAGTTTTCCTTCACTAGCTGAAAGGAGCAGGTAAGAGCTGCTGGACAAATCAGGACAAGCGAACACCCAGACCCAAGTATCTGAATGCAGGGAAGGTTCTGGGGGTTCACCTTAAATCTAGAGAAAGGAATAAGAAAGTTCCCAAATAGGTGAAAAAAACTAGCCCATGCATTTCCAATGGCCTTCAGGCAAACAGATTGGAGCACTAATTGTCACAGCCAGCCACTGTCCCTTTCAAGTTCTTTTCTCTCCCAGCCTCATGCTGTCGGGGCAAAGAAAAGCATACTGAAAGCCCAATACATCCAGTCCTGAAAGAGCAGTTAAAAAGCATGACAAATAGTCCTCAACTAGGGTAAAGGCAAGGCAAATTCATCAAGACCACATTGTAATCAATTAAAGAGTGCTGGAGCTGCCTTCATCTAACATGAATGAGGAATGGCAGAGTGAACCAGAATTGTGCATACTGGGATCCCAATAATCCTACTTTAACCTGGTGTCAAACATCTGAAATTGAAGAAGTGTTTCTAAAACAACTGTAAGATTATGGAGAGTGAGTTACTGAATGTAACCAATGAATGCCTAACTGAAATTCCAGAAGATGAAGTGTTCTGACAGAGGCCAGTGGAGAGGAGATAGCAAGAAACCTACTATTATTCTTCATTCTCACTATGTCCTTATCTATCAGATACCCAGCCAAAAGAAAAAAGCAGAAATGAGGGATGGGAAAGGCACTGGCACTTATAGCAGCTCTTGAGGACTGAAGGTTATGCAAAATAAGACTATGATAATAAGTATTTTCCCGTATCGATTTACTGACTACACTTTTCTACTTTAACAGTCTGTTGAAAGAGTTAAGAAATGCTGCATGACTACACTTGCCATACCTATTTTTTTAATTGGCTATGATAAAACCATACTTTCAAAGGCAATGCAGACTCTATTCTTAACAATAAACAATCATACATCAAGGCAGAGTTTAAATAAAAGCAGCAATTATGGAAAGAGAACCTATAGTTATAAAAAGTGAGTATTCCACCAGGAAGGAGATAAAAGGAAAACAAACATCCTAACCAGAATACATGCCATTTATATTATGCAATTTTCAGGTAATCATGCTTTCTGTTAACCTAGAAGAAATGAAGCATCTTGCAATGCTAAAAACTTATATATATTTTTCCACTCCCATAATAACCCTATTTATCTTACCAAGCTTTCAAAATAATTTACTCCCAGCAGAGACTCAATGAATCAAGCTTCATCATTAGGGAGGTATTTTTTAATTACAGAAAAAGACAGTCATAGATGTAATTGCTAAGAAAAGAGATTTTTTTTTCTTGTATTCACTTCACATTACAGTATGACTATTTTCATTCAATTAAGACTATAAAAGAAAGAAAAAGACCTATACAATTGATGTTGATACTGAAAGCTAATTTTCACCTGAAGGACATGTTCTTCATTTGCCCATGTGTGAGAAAATTCAAGGACAGCAACTGACATTCCACCCAAAAAATGGAGAAAGTGCATGGCCCAGATAAACAATCTATCTAATGAAATGCAAAAAAGACAGCTCAGCTCTTCAATTCTTATATACACGAGAGACAATTTAAACGTTCATAAACAATTCTAAGAAGAAAACTAGAGTGAGCTTAGAAAGAATTTAAATATGAAAACAATAAACTAGACTTAATAATAAATACAAACAGGAAAATACCAATGACTTATCACCTAATAAACCATATGCTCTAAGCCATGATTTGGGTCACATATAAAAATAAACCCAGACTTCACAGCATTACATTTCAGTATACAGAACAGTCAATAAAAACTGAAGAGAAAAAGACACAACTTCTCTATAAAGCCTCTCCTATTAGCAGCATTGTCAATTACTGTAGTGCACAGCGAGGCTGAGTAACACAGCTGACCTCTTTCAACAATGTTAAAGCTTTCACCATCCTGGCCTAATAAACACATGTTCCCAATAACTCCCCCCAATGAATAAGCCCCTTTCAAAAGAGAAACAGGACTCACATGAACACTAACCTCTTGATTGGAAACCACATACTTAGCCAGTGGACTGTGAAGGTCTCCCCCAATTCACATGCTTCAGGCTACATTTGCAATCAATTAGCTCCATCAAATCCCCTTTTGTTTCCCTCCAGTGACTTTTTGCCACCCTGCTACTTGATTCCTAAACAAAGGCCTCACCTGGCTTTCATCCAGATGCCTGCAAAATATGCCACTCCCAGACCATGGGAGCCAGACTATACAGATGTGACTACCTTCTAGAACTTCCATAATACAGTAGGTAGAAAAATGTTTTCAAAAAAATTCTCCATGGCAACTGAGGCAACTTATTTGTTTAATCAAAAAAGCTCACTTGTTCCCTTTCCTGTACTTTTTGTGCAGTCTGTCAAGCATCTTTTTTTCCCATATTCCAGCACTGCTCCAGGAAGAGCTCCTTCAGCTGAGAACAAAGATATCCAGGTTATAATTTTATTGCAATTAAAAAATTACCTGACCTTAGGCACCTGTCCTTGGCATCTCTAAAGCTCTGATTCTTTATATAGAAATTGGATAAATTTTGGTACTTCCATTTCTATTTCAAAATGTTGATAATTTGTGAAACAGAGGACATCCCAAAAGTGATCTGTTGTCCTCAAGTACACATTATTTTAAGTAAGTGTTCAAGGCCCATCACCACCTCGCAGGCTTCAGCCGTGAAAGATTAATTGATGGCTAATGATCCATTCTCATCATTCATAATTCCTAATGTTTTCTTCAATACCCTAAGTTTCAGAATTTATCTGAACATGTTTCTATTGACAATGTGATACTCAATAATTTCAGAAACATTCCTACCAGCATTTTTGATTATTACTTTGTCAGTGTACCTTTTATTCCACTCCTCCTTCCAATCCCCAAGCTTGGATGAGCAATTTTCTATTTCCTTTAGAGGACCCCTGAGCATTGCCAGGGGGAATCGCATAAATATGCTAATTGAATCCATCACAAATTTAGGAGATTCAATTCCAGCTGTTCAGCAATCCATGAATTTATTTCTCCTCTGCTCCCTTCTCCATTGCCTTAGTTATTCCAAATGTTGAGCATTCATTTCAAGCACTAGACTCCCTGCACCCGCCCTTTTCATTCTCAGCAAACAGTCTGAAAAATAGAGACTTTAGCCAAGAACTCCCTCAGTTGTCCTCCTCTTTGTTCGCATTGTACCCTTTCTTTCCACTTTCCCTGTAGTAGACAAACTATTGTTAGTGTTGCTTCTTTTCCAAAGCTATGCTCTCCTTCAGTGAATTCAAATGCTGCTCTTCACATCTCTTCCCAAGCCATCTATCGATCATATCTTCCATTTCTTTTATCAACGTTTCTCTTCCACTCCAGACCCTTTTTTTCCCCCCTTTCTGCTTGGGATATGTGCTCAAAACTCTCCCAAATTTTAAATAACAAATTCTCTTCCATTAGACTTTCATGTGGTTGGAGGGTCTGGGAAATGTAGTCTCTGGTTGACCATCTGCATCCCAGTTATTATTCGATTATATGGAACAAAAAGCACAACTTCCTGGTGGACAGCAGATTGTCTCTATCACATTGTATCTTACACGAGGTTTAGTGCTTAGCTTTTTGGACTCCTTTCAGCAAGTCTTTCATTAAGTCTTCCTCTTCTCAGACTCACAATTTAAGAGCTATATTCTACAATTCTCTTTTAACCTTTTCTTCTTCCTCTTCAGGCCCTGCTTAGTTTAGATCATCAGTTCCATGACTGCAACCTATCCTCTCTGTACAAAATCTTTCACGGCTCTAGTTCCAGTCTTAACCTTTTACTGAGCCCCAATATCACGTTTTCAACACTTTACCATTTTGAATCATCCACAAGCAACTCCAAGTGGCACTATCAGGACGCTTTTGGTTACAAGCAATAGGAAACGTCTACATATTTTACTCAATGCATTTTATCTTAGCCCATAAGTAAATTCACAGCCCATGTGTGACAAGAGGTAGAACAGGCTCCAGGCACTGTTCAGATGTACATCAAGACTCTGGATCCCTTTTTCTGCATTTCTCTTGGCTGCGCCCTTCTCTGCATGTGGGCTTCATCTGCAAGCTGGAGGCAAGATGGATGCAACCATTCAAGGTGTCGTACTCAAACATAACGTCATCCATAAAAAAGAAGTGTTTCACTTCCATAAGATAAAATCTTCATAGTAGTCCCACTGAATAACATCCATGCATACTCCTGAACCAATCCCAGGCAAATGGAGTAAGATGAGCATACTTAGCTTAGACCACGGTTTCTAAACCTTGGAACTACTGACATCAGGGCCAGATAATTCTTTTATCCTAAGGGGCTAGTCTATGCATCATAGAATGTTAAGCAGTATCCATGGCCTCAACCCACCACCTGCCAGTAGCATTCCCCACTGTGGCACCCAAAAATATCTCCAGACATCACCAAAGGTCCCCTGCGAGAGAAAATCACCCCTGGTTAAGAACTGCTAACTTAGACTAACCATGATATATCTTTGCAACACAAATGAGGATCATCTTCTCTTAAGAAGGTAGGAAGTGAATATCGACTAGGAAACCAATATAATGTCCCAAACCAGTTTTCTACTTCCCGTCTCCAAAATATATTTCTTCTCTTGAATTCCCAAAATTGATTTAAATATCACTGTCTCAATACTCAGTGGTCCATACTAAGAACTCTGGAGTCACCTTGCTACCTTCCTTATTGCCCATGTCCAGTCATCAACAGTTTCTAGTAATATTGACAGTGAAGCGTCTTGTGGATCTGTCTTCTCTCCACTTCCATTGTCACCTAAATATCTCAATGGCTACCTCCTCACTGAGTTTCCTGCCTCCTGCACTTTGAAGAGTTATTTTCTGAAGGACAAATCTGATCAAATCACTCTCCAACTTAGAACAATTGGATGACTCCTCATCGACCACAGAACTAAATAAAAAACCTCAGCCTAACATACAAGGCCCTTAATCATTGATCCCTTGCTCACTGATGGAGCTTCAACTCTAGCCCCTCGGCTTATCTTATTCCTTAGGCACTCCGCAGTATTTATTGTTCCTCAAACCAGACATGCCATTTGATACATCAATGACTTGTTTGTGTCAGTCCTGCCCGAATACAGCAATATCACCTATAAAATCATTAAAAAGTTTAAAGAGATAGAGTTTCCAATTCTCTGTATGATTCAGAGAGGCCACTACACATGTGTGTTTCTAGAGACTAACCAAATCCTTCCTCACACACCCCCCGTGATGAGCAGGGTATAGGTAGGCTTTCTTAGAATAGGGGCTACAGAGTAGGGATGTCCTTAGACTCCAAGAGATGCCCAACTAGAGAAGCAACCAGGTCTGAGAAATTAGGCAAAAGACATGTTTGTGGAAGGAAGAAAGGGTGTGTTGGTTTGTTTTTCCTTTTTTAAAGTCAAACCGGTGTTGAAACTAAGTACAAAGCAAAAGGGTCAGAGTAAATGGAGACTACCTGGGAAGAGTCACTAACAAGAGGCATGATTGCTTTATATTCCTTTGTACACAAAATGCCTGAGTAGGGGATAAATATCAAGAACAGAATTTATAAAGGCCTATAAATTGGAAAAGCAACGTGGTGATGTGTGTTGAGTCATAGAGATGTGTGTTCTCTTTGCCACAGAGGTCCTATTTGGGAATCTTTGCCAGGCAAATAATTAAAAAGCCAGAAGGAAGTCTGTAAGTACAAAGATGTTTCTATAGCCTTCTTTATAAATAGGAAAAAAAATGGAAGCAGCCTACAAATCCAGAATAAAAGACTAATTACATCTTTTTACATTCACTCAATGAAATTAACTCTGAAGACTACGCAGCGTCTATGTGAAAACATGAAGGGGTCTTTGGGACACCCGATACCTCCCAGTCACAATCATATTCATAACAAAATCACATGTGGAAAGGCTCTACCAAAATATATTTTTTACAATGGCTATGCCCGAACATTAACAATTTTGAAACTTCATAATTTCACTCTCTTCCAAGCTTTCTATATCATGGTTTTTTTAAACGTTTAATTTCAAGTCAGCAAGAGAATCACAGAGGCTGAGTCATAATTAAATATCATTGATTACACATGCCTTTGAACACAGTCTCACACGCAACCACTTCAGGAAAGGCTACTGCCTGGGTGGATTGCCACCGAGGAAGGACTACCTAGCCTGTTGGAGGCACTGACCCAATTTGATCTTACTTCTTGAAAAGTCCCATGAGCTTGGAATTCAACTCAGAACTGCAGTCATAGCTTCATCAGCATTGTCCCAAAGAACATGAATCAGCTGACAGTTTAGGAAATTTCACTCAAAAAAATCTAAAATTAGCTGCTTCTGGCACCCTGAAGGAAGCCCTAGTCTGGGTGGTTCCTTTGTCTGGGGAGAGTGAAGAAGCACCTGTGGTTATCTGCTAAGCCTTGCCAACCCCTCCTGTCCTTTGTAGTGGACTAACAGTGTTAGCCTGTTGGCCATGGTGCAAGGGAGCCCAGTATTCTCGAACACTGCACTTCAAAGGGCTTCTTCTTTTTGTGCAAGTATAAAACCAATCTCTTAAATCTATTTAAAGAGATATGATTAGTGCCCCAATAACACATTGCTAAATCTTATAGACAGAGTGAGATTTGTATAATAATGCAATGATGTGGCCCTTGTCCTCTCTGTCCCTTAGATTTCTATTTAGCCCCGTTTGCCAGGAATGAATGGCCCAGGACCCAGCTCTTAATCTGTAATGACATAAAACTGTTACAAACACCAAAAAAAAGAGGCAAGAGCTCGTTAAAGTGACTACATGATGGCTCCATAGTGGAAGAAATTCAATTTAGTGATGGACATACAGAGTATATATTCTATAAAAGGGTAAAGCACATTCCTACACTGCCAGAACTAGAAGCAGTTTATAGGCTAAAGAGATACTACTTCTCCTGCCCCCAAACCCCCAATTCTGTTTACAAGTGCAAAAAGATCAGATTTCTCAGAAATTCCTATTGGCATTTAGGTAGTCTGAAATGGAGCTTACTGCCTTATAAAGCAAAAGCACCGCACTTCCACAGGGGAAAAAAAATCGTAGATAGCTGTATGTCATATTTATGCTTTTTGAATAGAATCTGAATTTCTTTCTCTTTTTGTGGTTCTTCTCTCTTTTTAAATGTTTATACAGTCTGCTTGTTTTCCTCTATTTTGCAATTACCCAATTGTTGCTGTAAACATTTCATCTCATAATAAAGCTAAATATTTTTTCCTTTTTAAGTTAAATAATTTCTTCTTTTTGTAGAATAAGTTTAATATATATTCTCCCTTAAAAAAAAAATGTAAATCCCTTTTTGCTCCTCTCTTCAGTATTCTTCCCCATCAGAGCTCCTGTCAAGCTCCACATCACCCTTCCAGGCCTTTCTACCCACCTCTGGGATCGGTCTCTTGTAGTTGTCCTCAAGTTCTTTTGTTCTTATTATAAAATCTACTAGACCCTCCTTCCCTGCCATAGCAGTTTGCAAAAATGGCCACAGCTATCCATACCCTGGCCCTTTGCAGTGTGACTCGGCCTCACATTGGAAGGCAGACTCCGTTTCCCCCACCTTGAATCTGGACTGGCTAACACAGTATGGTGAAAGTGGCAGGTGCCAGCTCCAAGTGAAGCCCTGAAGAGGATTTGCGGACTTCCCCGGACAACTCTTGGATGAAGCCTAAGCTGGCATCTTGGATGATGGGAGACGACAAGGAGCACAGCAAACCATCCCAGCTGACAGCATCCACGGAGAGCAGCCAGGCTCCATCCCAATGCAACTCATCAGTGAGACCCGCCATGTCCACAAGAACCACCCATCTGAGCTCAGCCAAAACTGTCAACTTACAGAACTGAGAACTTTTTTTAAATGGTTGTTGTTTTAAACCACTAAATTTTGGATAATTTGTTACACAAGAAAAACTACCCAATACAGCTGCCTATACACATTCCTTAACAGCCAAGACTCTTCCCCACCCGGCTGCTTTTCTTCTTCCACGACAGGCTAAAGATTTCTCAACAATTAGACAGATTTTTCACCTAAGCACATATTATAAATTCTTGTAGTTCAGTGCAAAATTCTGCTTATTTCTAAAGTATTTGTAAAGTATGTTCTTAGCCACAAAGGAGGTTTATTCCCTCAAGAATCCAATATTTAGATTATACCAATTCATGTAATTTTCATACAATATAGGAATAAATATTTTTCTATTCCTTTTAGGATTACAACTTGCTATTTGCCAGATATTCTGCAAATTACATCTCCTTTCATCTTTTCCATGGTGATGACCAAAAAAGATTAATTCTTGTCTTCCTGTCTTTTGGTTCCAGAGCCTATGTTTTTTCTATTAAACCATACTGGCTACTTTCACTTTGAGAGTATGTGGTCAATGTCCTAATTTCTTAAAGACTTAGATATTAACTAAAACCAAAATCCTTAAGTTCATTTTCTAGTTTATTCTTTCATTCAAGTACCAGATACAGCAATAAGAACATAGACTTTTGGTTTTCCATCATTCTCTTGAGCACTGAATCTCAAGGTTTATCTACCTACTTTCCTGCTTTTCTCCCTTCTCAGAGGTGCTGCCAATGGGCTAAGCCATTTTCACATACTCATTTCTACATGTGGTTTCCTGTCAAACAAATCAGTCACCACCTCTAAAAGTTCTTACTTTGCCAGCCTCTCTTCTAATCTATGACTGAAGTAGATAGAGGAGGAGGAAGATGGAATGCAAATCAAAACATGAAAACATTCGTTAAATAAATGTAAGATGCTAACTTTGTTCTCACCTATGAGATTCAACCCTGGCTCTTGGTTACACATCTTATAAGCATTCTGGACAAGTTCTACTTCTTCCTTTATATTTTGACATGATGGCTGTTCATTAAGTGAATGTTGGGGAACAATAATACAAAAGTGGATGTATCCCCTTTCCCCTGGTATCAGGTTGCATTCAAAAGAATCATCTGTTATGGTCTTTGACCTGAACTTTGTTTTTTCCTTGCTAATGTCTATTAACATTAATATTGCACCACAGAGGGGATTTTTGTTTTTCTTCTGATAGCCATCTTTCAACAAGTCTGGCTGCAAGTATATGAGATCAGCAGTTCAAGAGCCAACGATTGTGTGGCTTATTGTCTGTACTTGCTAAACGTTACTTTCCCCATAGTTTGCCTCCGATTCTATCACTGAATCTATCGTGTAATGAAAATTAATGCCCTGACTTAAATGAATGATACAAACTATGAGCACACAGTATGTTTCATCTCATTACTAAATTCTTTAGAAGAATAATGAGCATCTCTAGGGATGAACTGGAGAGTACATATCCAACATTTGCAGATAACATTTATTCACAGTTTAAAAACAATGGTTCTACCCTTTTCATGTGCTAAGCCTCAGTTATAAGTTTTACCGGCCCTGAAAACTGAAATTACTCACTGGGGAACACAGATTGTGTTACTGTTGAATCAGATGCATGCCAGTGGAGCCCAGAAATTTCCACTTACATGCTTATAAAACTTACTTCCCCAAATTCTTTTTTTTTTCCTCAAATCTGCTAGGAGTTTAGTTTCCTATTCCTTGAAATTACCTTTAAGTTCATCTTACTTCTTTACAGAGAGGACTGTGTTTTATAATATGTCTGACAATTCTAAAACCTTAATATTTTGTGGGTCTGTTTTGGCCACTGGTTTTTGCTGCTGGTTCTTGCCCTTAATGCCTGTCTTCCTCGGGTGCTAGGTTAAATTTTACAATGACATTCCCATTCATTCATGGAACTATTTGTAGGAATTCCTGGAATTCACGTTCTACTGGGCACACACAGAGGCATCATGGTTCAGGACCATTTCATCCAAATCTGTACCTAGCATTCTTCGAACTGCGTAAGTGTACTTACGCAGCACATGCTTGAGAGCAACAGTCTTTGGCTCTAACAGCTCAATGACATGTTTATTTTATTTGGATTTGGCTTTTGAGACCTCTTCTACTCAGCACTAAGGTGACTCCCCTTGCTGTCCCCTGGTGTGGGATGGCAGAGAGTGTTTGCCTTGTTCACTGTTAACCTGAGGGTATAGCCCTTAGATCTCTGCTTTATGCAAAGGGAATGTCACCCCTTAGACTCCCTACCATGGATGGGCCCTGGGCTCGAGGTGACCAGGTTCTGCAACCCGAGAATAACACCTGGCCAATATCCTCAAGCAGAAGTGGCTTCAGGGCTCCACTGACCTTTCTGGGTCATTTTCCTCCAAGATTTTGGCCAGGTGGTTCCTTATTATTTTTTTAGCTTTCTCATGCTATTAAGATTGCATATGTGTTTTTCCCAGCTTTTTTAGCTGTTTTCAGTGGCAGGATTGGTCTGAGTATCCTAGCCCCACTATGTTTCCAGAAATAGAACCTTACTCAGGGTTAAGAGACCTCAGTAGAGCAAACATACTCCAGGTGTCTGATGCATTTGTTTTCATTCTGTCTTTTAATTGCAAGTAACAAATATAGTCAAGCTACCTCAAAACTCTGAGAGTAGTTATGAGGATATGGGTACACAGAACCACAGGAGTAATTAAACAGTCCCAACCATAAGAAGAGGAGGAGCTTTTTATGATGAGCTACAGAGAAGGGGAGGACTGGAATCGTACAGACTGAGGGCTTTGCTCTATCTCAGAGCTTCTCAAATTTTAGTCTGGAGGGCTGTTAAAACACAGCTTGCTGGCTGGTGTTGGAAAAACTGGACAGCTACATGTAAGAGAATGAAACTGGACTACTGTCTAGCCCCATACACAAAGGTAAACTCAAGGTGGATCAAAGACTTGAATGTAAGTCATGAAACCATAAAACTCTTAGAAAAAAACATAGGCAAAAATCTCTTGGACATAAACATGAGCAACTTCTTCATGAACATATCTCCCCGGGCAAGGGAAACAAAAGCAAAAATGAACAAGTGGGACTATATCAAGCTGAAAAGCTTCTGTACAGCAAAGGACACCATCAGTACAACAAAAAGACATCCTACAGTATGGGAGAATATATTCATAAAAAACGTATCTGATAAAGGGTTGACATCCAAAATATATAAAGAACTCATGCACCTTAACAAACAGAAAGCAAATAATCCAATTAAGAAATGGGCAGAGGACATGAATAGACACTTCTCTCTAAAGAAGAAATTCAGATGGCCAACAGGCACATGAAAAAGATGCTCCACATCGCTAATCATCAGAGAAATGCAGATTAAAACCACAATGAGATATCACCTCACACCAGTGAGGATGGCCAACATCCAAAACACAAACAACAACAAATGTTGGCGAGGATGTGGAGAAAAGGGAACCCTCCCTACACTGCTGGTGGGACTGCAAATTAGTTCAACCATTGTGGAAAGCAGTATGGATGTTCCTCAAAAAACTCAAA
>JAVSCE010000868.1:0-83928 GCA_032199065.1 Smutsia gigantea | reverse complement strand
GTTTTCTAGGCAGAAAGAGTAGCATATGCAAAGACCAGGCTGTAACGCTACAATGATAGGTCAGGAGATTGGCAAAAATTAGGCTGGAGAAGCAGGCGCATGGGTAAGATTATGCAAAGTTTGGCATTTACAATTAGAACAACTAACATCATACTTGGAAGGCCTTAAAGGAGTGACTTACCTTATTTCTTTTTCAGAAGAGCACGCTAGCTCCTGTATACATAATCAGGGAAGGAAGACACAGAAACTTGTTGACAGCTACAGCAGTACTAGATTAGGTAGGTGATGGTGGAGAAGGAGAGAAGTAGCAGGATTCTAGATTATTTAGATGGGAGAACTGGTAAGACTTGATGATGTACTGGACATCACCAATCATCATATGGAATGATGGAATAGGAAGTATGAAAGATACTCAACTCCAAGATTTCTAGTATCAATGACCAAGGGGACAGAAACAGGTACAGAGAGGGAAAACAGAAGGAAACAATTGTGAGAGAAGAGGCTGGAAATCAAAAGTTGTTTTATATATGTTAAACTTAAGGTGCCAATAAAACATCTACGTGGAAATGTCAAGAAGGCAGTTGGGAATTCAACCACTGTGCTCAGAATGGAAACGTGGGATCAAAAATATACACTGGAGTCAAAAGGCTTGTGGACAGTATTTAAAGCCATGAGAGTGAAAAAAAAATTGCCAAGGGGGGGCATATAAGAGAAGGTTTAAGACTGCGCCCTGGGGAATTTGGAGTTCTAGAGGTCAGACAGAAGAGAAAGAGATAAAGGAAAATAAGCTAAAGGAGAGGCTACAGAAAGCAAAAGAAGAGAATGTTTCAAGGAGAGGCCTATTGTACTGGTTACTGCTGAGAATCAAGGAGGGGAGAGCAGGCTGGGCTTAGCAACATGGTGGTCATCACTGGGAGGCCTTACCAAGAGCAACTTCAGGGATAGAGCAGAGACTGAGTCCAGATGAAGTGAGTCGAGGTGTGGATAGATGACAAAGTGGAGGTAAAAAAGGCAAACAATTCCTCTGAGAAGCTTTATTGTACAAGTGGGGGGACAGTTAAGACTACAGACAAGCTGGAAGATGTACAGTCAAGGGGAAGTTCTTAAAAAGTGGCTTAGCATTTCCTTGTAACAACAGAATCAGGCAGATTTACTGATTAAAAAGGAGTTGTTTTTTTTTTATTTGGGAATTAGTAGAACATGTGTGAATGTGGAAAAGGCTTCAGAAGAGAGTGAGGCCAAAGAATCAGGGAAATGGGGGGTTTACTGATGGAGCAAGTCCCTGAAAATTAGGAGGGAATGAGCTCTGGGACACACACGGAGGGATTAGTCTCTGGTAATAAGAATAAGGACCCAAGTTAAGTTATTGATCATGTATTTATAAGAATTTAATATAAATAAAGCTAACTTCTACCACTTCTACCTAAAAAAGAAATGTGCCCATATCCCTATTTTAATACGGAAAGGAGCAGCTTCAAAAGTGCAATGGCTTCAACTCACATGATCCTGAAATGTTTCAGGGAACTCAAGAATATTAGAGTTTGGTCACAGTTCTAGAAAATTTGAAAAGGAGTTATTTTACAGTAGTGTCTAGGATTTATGGAGTATCTTGCTTACCTAGGCAGTAAGTACTGAAAAATTAATAGCTTCCTAACCTTTGTAGATGGTATAAATTTTGCAAAGATGTTTCATTTATTTTTCTTTCACCTTGATAATATCTTTAAAATCACTCCCTGAGGAGGAAGGGAGGGGATTATAACCGTCTGGGACAGATGTATGCATGGTTTTAGAGAGGTAGGACACCTATCCCTACTAGAGCAAGCAAGCATTGGAGCTAGGAGCTAGAGAAATCCCCATCTTTGGGCTCCCAAACCAATGCAGACTTAATAATTAAATCTGTTACTGAGTAACAAATTTGATGACTATTTATGCCTTAACCTTCTGGGGTTAATGTCTAGAAGAGCAACCAAGCTCTCTCACTAATCACCAGACATCTTAGACATCATGGAATGCTGGGCTGGAGCAACCACTGGTTCAAATAAGACTGCAAAAGTTCTAGATCCCAATCTTCTCCTGAGTGACATATAGTCTGTTCACCCAGATGACTACAGGTAAAGACATGAATTCAACACTGATACTGAAAGCAGAGGTGAAGAAAACTCAAGGTTGCCAAATTCCTCAGTTCAAAACACAAAGGAACAGAATCCAGGAGTGTCTAATGTAAACAGAGTATATGTTCTCTTTCTAATTATACCATCTAAAGCAGGGTTTCTCACCCCTGACACTGCTAATATTTTGGGCCAGATAATTCTGTGCTGTGGGGGACTGCCCTGTGTGTTATGATGTTTAGAAGCATCCCTGGCTTTTATCTACCCACTACATACCAGTAGCACGTATCCACCCGCCACTCCTGCCCCCGCCATCAGGACAGCCAAACATGTCTCCTGACACTACCAAACATCACCCAGGATGGGGCCTAGGGGAGGCAGAGACTGCCTCCAGCTAAGCACAGATCTAGATGGATTCCACTGGGATAAAAGAAGCTAAGGGCATGCAAGACAGACCTAAAAAGAATGTAAGGAGAGCTATGAGACCTTGTTTCTTTTCAGGCAATAGTTTTGCATTATCTTTACAAAGGTCATTGTAATATTGTTTATAAAGAGTTCCAAAAGCATGCAGTGTACCAAGTAGGCTTAGCCCAAGAGATGACATCTTACCACTGAGAGGGACTTTTTTTTTATTAAGGTATGAAGGTTTCACATGAAAAACAATGTGGTTACTGCATTCACCCATATTATTGAGTCCCCCCCACACACCCATTGTAGTCACTGTCCATCACTGCAATAAGATGCCACAGAATCACTATTGCCTTCTGAGAGGGACTCTTGATTCTGGAGTAGTAACAGTGATAATAGATTCTGGAGACCAAGCAGTCAGTCATCTTTCCTCCATCCCACATTCAGGAACCAAAGTGACAGTACCTAAGTATGTAGTAAATCAGATACACACACTCTGGCTTCCACATACCTAACAGAGCCATCACTCATCTTTCCATTTTATGGGAGGGAGTCTACACCCTTCTGGAAACCTGGCTCCACTAATGGGCTCGAGAGACAAAGCCAGGAGGACAGAAGGCCACCCCTAACAGGCCAGCACCACCCTCCAGTTGGTTGTATGTGACAAGGCTCCACTGATCTCCCTTGAGAGAAGGGACACTCAGTTCTTTGTCTTTTGGCTTGTTTTACAATTATTTACTCTGCCTATCAATATCTGATGGGCTTCAGAATGCTTAGCTCAATGGCATTATCTGTCTTCCCTTCACTCTGGAGTCAGAGAATATTGCACTCTAACAATGCAGGCCTGAAGAAGCAATTATTTTTTCAGAATGTCCTCAAAGAGAATCCATGACATTTTATTATGACATCACATGTTCTAAGAAAGGGATTTCAGAAACAAAATATAATTGGTGGAGCCCTTAAGCTTTTCAAAAACTTTGCTTTTCAGTTGGCAGGTGCCTACCACCCCACTCGCCTCAAAATCTTGCAAAATACTTCTGAGTATTCCTGTTGGTTTACCAAGCTATGCTAACTACACTATAGACAAAATTAACTTTTTTTTTCACCTTGGTGTCTGAATGTCTGGAACAAAATCTTGTTTTAAAATATCTGCAGCATAGCTCCATCTGGGCAGTTGGGGTGCAGCTGACCCAGTACAGAGTAAAATCATTGCAACCCAAGATCCAACCACCCCTGAGGTTTCCACATTGCCTCGGCTAGATAGTGAGCTCCTTAAAGGAGAAGCATGTCTTAGTCCAAGAGGACAGGCCTGACCCAAAGACGCCTCTGTAAAAGTTTGCCGTGTAAGGAGCAAAATGGACACTGGAGCACATTAAGATCACTTTGTGTCGACTCTAAAGGTCTTTGTGATTGTTGCTGGAGCAAGGGATACTCTATTTCTGGTCTCCATAAGTTAACGGAGTAAGAAACAAAAGACTGAACAATAAAAAGGCTAGTCTTATGGCTTGCAATGGCTTCTCTAGGCTCTTCCTAAGGATACTTTTTTCTGCTACCCTTCCAAAGCACGACTTTAAAACAAGGTTTTTTAATCCCCAAGCACACTATTTATTCCTTTAAAAGCTGGATTAGATAAAGAAGGGCATTTGTAAAATTAAATTCAAAAGGAAAAGGAGATGCATACCCAAGGTTTTAAGTCACTGTTACCCAGTGTGACCCTCTGACCTAGTTCCTGATCTCCAAATCCAAGGGGAAGGTAAATTTAGGACACAAGATTAGGCCTCAGCTACATCAGCATTTATAAAACACTTTGGCAGGTGGTCTGCCAAGCAGTCTATAATTAGTGAGTGTGCCTCAGAAACTTAGAAAGAACTCAGAGGGTTTCAGAAGCCAACAGCCAGCACCCTGAGCACTGAGCCAGAAAGGGGCTCCGGGACCCTGCTACCATGCACATGTGTGTGTATGCACACGCCAGTACTCAAGAGTCTTTTTTTTTTCAAGGCTCTAATGGCTTGACCTCAACACCTGCTGCACTTCCTGAAGACAGACAGGCTCTGGAGCTCCACTTGTTCCTCGCACGCGGCTGCACTTTCTAGGAACGACCGCACACACGCAGAGGCTGGCCAGCTGCCAAGGCAGGGGCAGCCCAGCCGCCTCGGGCCTGAACTTTCCCAGTGCTGTCAGGGCGGGATCCCGCTATGAGCTGACTCAGCGACCGGCATGGAACTCTGCCAACCACAAGGCAGCGCGGGGGCTGCCGGCAGCTCACAGATGTTTTGCTAAACCAAAGCAATCAGCCGGGAGGCGGGTCTGGGCTGGCGGCCAGACAGCTGCTGTCGTGGAAGCTGGGATTCTCTGATCCTAGTCCTAGCTCTGCCACTACCTCCTTGGTGATCTGAGGGAAAACCACTGTGCACCTCAGCATCTTCCCTGCTTCAGGGCCTATCTGTGTGGATGCAGCAGAGGACGGCACTGTTTGCACAGAAAAGCATCCAGAGCATGATTACCCACCTCATGCCAGTTCAGTTGATCCTCCTGACTTTGGGAGGTATGCTTCATTATTTTTATGTCACAGATGAGAAAGGCACAGTCTCAGGAAGATTAAGAGGCCCACTGAAAAATCACAAGAGTAATAACTGGAAAGGATGGGGTTTGAAGCCCACTTTGCTGGCTCTGGAATCTACTACAAACACTGCTAATGTAAACTCAGATCAACTGTATAGGCCTCCTTTATACAAAGACGGTGATTTCTCAAGTTCTAAAGGCCCTTTCTTACATGACTTCTCAGTTGCCATGTGAAAACCCACAGCTCTTCACAATTGATTTCTAAACAGCAAACTGGACCACATGAAGATTATGTATTTACGTGGAGTACCCAGATATTACCAGCTTTATTTTACCATGAACTTCCCACCTAAG
The DNA here is from genome assembly GCA_032199065.1 of Smutsia gigantea. Lineage (NCBI taxonomy): Eukaryota > Metazoa > Chordata > Mammalia > Pholidota > Manidae > Smutsia > Smutsia gigantea. Next base: position 78,496 of record JAVSCE010000868.1, on the reverse strand, counting down.
TACCAACAAGTCATTTAACTTGGAACTATTTATCATAATCACTCCCATTCTTCGGGTGAGGAAAAACTGCACTGCAGTCAGAAAAAGAAAAGAAAGTCAAGGGCTTGACTGAGAACACAGATTCCATAGGACTCCTCCCCTCCTACCCCTCACAGGTATTATTCATTAGGACCCTGACATCTGTATTTTTTTAAAGCTCCCTAGATGATTCTGATGTTTGGCTGTGTTTGAAATCACCTGAATTTGCCTTGGCTAAAATGGGAATTTTGAGGTCTACCCTTTCCTGTTTCAAAGGGGCTAATGCAAGGGTGGAATTAAATCATATCTATAAGGCTCTGTTGGAAAATACACACAATGTAAGCATGTCTCATCAGCTATGTTTAGCTGTAATACAAAACTATCCTTAAGTAGCATGATTCTGAGTTAGCCTGGAGCAAAGAAACTGTTTTAGACAAGACTGTTCTTTCACATCACTATTAGAAAAACTGTAATTAGAGTCACACACCTCATATTTAGATATTCCCATAACATTGTTGCAACCTCATACTTCCTTTAAAAAAAAGAGGTTGTACTGACACTTTTTCACATCAAACTTGGAACAATCTATATTAGGAGTAACTTCCCCATTTTACTGCTCTCATCAAGAAAACAAATATAAGAAAAATGCTCAAAGTCTACTCATGTCTGGCTGCTGGTCACTGAAGTAGGGTGAGAAGGCAAGCACTGGCACAGACCCTGGCCTTGGCAGTCCATATACTTTTCTGGCTTGCTCTTAGGAAGAACAAATGACCCCCCACACCAGAAAGACTGACCTGCTTGAGCTGCTCATCCAGATTCCAGCTCGGCTGCCCGGCCGCGGAGACAGAAGGTGGGGCCTTGGAAGCATCTTTGGTATGGTCCTCTTTAGCTTGCTGTCCATGTGGTGGGAGCCCTGGTGCTGGAAGTAGACCAGATACCGGTGCTGCTCGAGGGTCTTGGCGAACCACTTTCTGCACATGAAAATATTTTGAAGCAGCCTGGGCATCTTTCTCAGACACCTCTGCAACGTCATCATCCCCATCCTCATCTTCCAAGCCTCCTTCCTCTTCCTCAGGCTCAGAGTTCACGTTGCTCCGTTCAAAAGCCCGGGCCACTGCTGTGGCTGGTGGGACTCTGGCCAACGGACCCAGGGAAGGGCTGCCGGAAGGCCTCCCAGGTGTAGCAGAAAGGAGAGTTTGCTGTGTGACCAGTTTCTGGGCATACAAGAGCTGGGAGTCTCTCATCTGCTGGCCTTGCTTCTCTCTGGCGTCCATCTGCAGAGGGGCCAGGTGTGGCGGCGGTGGCGGCTGTGGCTGCGGCTGCGGCTGCTTCTGCTGCAGTGGCTCCATCACTGCCTCGAGCTTCACCCACTGACTGGCATGGCTCCGAACCTGAGCACAGACCAACAGGCACACTAGGTCTAAACCTTAGTGTTTAATAGAAACCACAAAGAAGGAGAAAAAAGGGGTGGGGGAACTATGTAAAACAGGTATAAAAAAGTATACAGAATTTCTTTTCTCCAGTAAAGGACATGAGTTCTGAACACTAAATATATGTTCCTAAACCTCAGTTTTAAGATGAGTGAGTGGTGGGAGTTTGCGGAGGGTGTGAAGAGGAAGAACAGGACTTAAGGGGAAATACAGAATGAATCTCAGCAATGGTGGACTACTGTGGGTTTAAAAAGAAGTAAATTCAGATGATATATAGTCTGCAAACATCTGTGTTCCGATCACTCTCCCTCAACGTTATCAAACATTAATCTATTTATTGCTGAAAAGGCAACTGGGTTTGCACTGTACAAAGGTTGTGAGCATGAAAACCACAGTAATAAAGGGAAAGAAGTGCCTGCCTACAAAAGAGAGAATATTGTTTAGGTTCCCAGGCCCATCAGAAGAGAAAATAAATTACCATCTAAGCTACACGTAGACAGAACAATTTCTCTAATAGAAAAATGGAACCTAGCAAACTACTCTTAGGTTCAAACTTCCCAGTTCAAAATTTCCCAGATCAAACTGCCAGCCTGCTTTTTAAGCAGACTGGGCCATGCTAACTGGACATTACAGCCTCAAAAAGAATCCAATTTCAGCAACATGAAAGAAAGAAACACACAAGGAGGCAAGAGTTTCAAATTACAATCCTCACTCAAAAACACATGGGGGGATGCATCTGGATTAAAGTTAATTTATTTGAAACAGGTATCAATACTGTCTAAACAAATTAATGCTTCTTTTTTATAAACAGCCAAGTAAATCTCTTCACATGCCCTTTCTGATTCACTTCTACTATGATATGCTATGACAAACACAAAAAGAAAAGGCTTTCGGGCCAAAGTATTCTAGGGGCAGGTTTATCAGCATTCTTAGCAATCAGTCTCCAAACACACACCCCTTTCACACCCTCTCCCCCTCCACGCTCCCCTCTTCCCTTGTTCCTCCCCAGGTCCCCACCCCCAACAACCCTCACTTGAGTTACATGTTTCCTCAGCAAGTCTGTAACTGAATGGATTAATCTGCACGGGCAAATTTTACATGAACAGGACTTGCAACATGGTGGTAAAGTGTCATCACATGAAAGAAGCTGCAATGCTCAGGTTGGGACTTGATATTTGCATTGCTCTACTGTTTCAGTATTGGGTAGAAAGATTTGAAAACTAAATGTGTAGCATCTTCAAAAATTCATGGGGAAGTAATCACATCCCTAGCAATAAAAACTGCTTGGATTTATGAACTCTTTAACGGGTTACAGAAAGAAGGTACATTTTCAAAGCTAGGCAATAAAGTAGAGACATTCTCATGTTCTGTTTATCTTGGAAGCACTGCTTTGGCTTTCTGTATTCTGTGAAAGATTAAAATTCCTACTTGCCTCTTACTGCCTTTACTTCCTCTCTCGGCACTTTAGAAAGTGTGCGCTATGCCTGCTGCAATACTTGCGTTCTTCTTTAGCCCTTTTTATAGTATAATAAAGCATGAAAAGATTTACACCCACATTAAACCCAGTTGGCAAAAGTGTTCATTTAAAATAAAAACAATCTGTGTCAAAGAAAATTATAAGTATAAAGCAAATAACTCGGTGGTCATTTAAATTTTCCTTATAATCATTACGGTCAGTCAGTCACAAGCGGGATAATTTTTCAGCCTAGTCCTGCCAGTCATTCAATAACTGCTTCTTGTCTTGTGGCACCATCTCCTCTATATGCTGTCCCCAGCAGAGGGGGAGGTGTCGCACAGCCTCTTTAGTAAGATTGAGATGACTCAGTTCTACAACTCAATACACACACCCTCCCCCAAAGAGCCCATCTTCCCCCGTATCTAGGCAGCCAGTTGGTCCAAACACTACTACCTGCCTACATTTAGAAAACTTGTGTGTCATAAATCTAAGTCACTTCATCCCTTCACACAGCCCCCTCCCCCCATTTCCCCTAAAGTTCCCGGACCACCAAGCCCGGCGCAACGGACTGCTCGCAGCTTTGAACCCGGCCTCGACACCATTCCTCTACCTTCGCGGCCGGATCCCTCCGGCCCCGGGCCCTTCAAGCCCCAGACCTCCCTCCCCGGTTACTCCAGCACCCCCTCCCCCATTCTTTAAATCCAACCCCCACCCCAATCCAGCCCTATCACTTTTACCTCTACTAAGCCACCCCAGCCAATCCGCTAGCTCTTTTCCGATCGCCCCAACCCCACCTACCCTTGCCCTCTCAGTTCCCGGGGGCCCCTTACTCTTCCCATTCCTTGATCTCAAACCACCCTAATGGGCGCAGGGCGCCTCCGGTCTCCTCCCAGCCCCCTCACTTTTCCTCCGCGGCCCCCCCGCTCCGCCGGCCCGCGCCTTCTCGTCTCCCCTTACACACCTGCCTCCCCCCCTACCCTTCCGTCCTCTACACCTGCCACAGACCCCGCTCCCGCTGCGGCTGAGGGATCAGGGCCCCGCGCGGCTTACCTGTGTGCGGCGCTCCGAGTCCGCAGGCGAAGGGAGAGGCGGCCGCTGAGGCCCCGGTGCCGCAGCTGCCTCTCGGACTTCTCCGCAGCCTTGGGCCACAGCCGGGGCGGGGCCCGTACCGGAAGCGCCCGCGGGGCCGGGGCGGGTTGAGGCGGGGCCAAAGCGAACGGGGCGGAGCCTGGAGCCGGAAGCGGCCAAAAAGGGGAGGGGGCGGGGTCGGGCGGAAGTGACTTCTAGGGACGGCCCCGCCCAACTGAGGCGTGGTCGGAAGAAGGTTGAAGCTGGCGGAATCTTCCGCCAATGGGAAAGCGCAGACATGAGGAGTTCCGGAGTGAGGCCCTCCGCGGGGAGTTGAAAATAGCCAGTGTAAGTACAGTCTTTTCGGAGTGTTCTGTGGTTGCTGAGGTTGGCGCGGCGTGGGCGATAGGTTGGGAGGAAGGTAAATAAAGGAGAAGGAGTGTCAGAATTTTCTGCTTCGGTCTTGTATCCTACGTCCTCTCTTCAAACCAGTGTTCCTCTTGAGTTTCCCGTTTCCAGATCAGCTTTTCTCTGCACTTCTCCACTCCGTCTGGGACTGAGACCTGGCTATACCCTGAGAATACCGCATCACCTGGAAATCTCTCACATAGATTAGTACTGTCACTTCCAGGTTCCAAAGGTGGGGGGCTGTGTGCGGAATACGGCCACCTCTTCTAAAAACCCTTGTTTTTCCTACGCTTATTCTTAAGACTTTGCCACCTATTAAACTACCTTTGTAGAGATCGTTTGCTTATTTTTGCATTCAGCTCCTTGTCTTACTTTCTAACCATCTAACCTCGTGAAGTTTCAGAGTCGGTGTGGACAACCCATTTGACATACAGGCCTAATCTGTAGAGACCCATACATCAGCCTCCCAATCCCAGTCAAAAACCTGAAACTTGTCATCAGAACGCCATCTCGTCAGGAATCAGTAGTTGAAACATCCATCTAACCACAGCCTGATATCCTTTGACACTGACTGCTCAAGAGTTCACCGTAACAGTTTTTTCACTTTTGAGAACCTCTAACATGTTGAAAGACTCTACTTAATCCTCACTCTTCTCTTCCCTCCTTATCCATCTTAGATTCAGTGGTACACGGTACAGTCTTGCTCTTGCTTATTCTTAAGCCTGCCTCAACACTTCCTTTTACCCAACTAAGTTCTCCACCCTAGATGGACCAACATGCTTCTCTATGCCTGTATCTTGTCATAGAAAATTGTCCTGCTGAACAGATTGGCATCACAGAATTAATAATTATTTCAACCTTAAATAAGCTCTTAACAGTGCCTGGAAATGTCATTATATTTTTCCTGTTAACTTGCTATTATCTCTGCATATCTCTAACCCTAAACTTCCTTTTCCCCCTCTCCTGATTATCTTACTGTATAAGTAACAGAAATGTAAAAGGTGCTAAAATATAGAAATCTACATGCATTCCTATCCTGTCCTTTCCTCCTATAATTTATTCAATCAAAAATATTCATTGAAGTCCCACTATATGCCAGGTGAGGCGCTCATCTAGGTGATTTCTGAGCAGTGAACAACGACAAAAAGATTCCTTACCCTAAAGGATTTTTCTAGTGTGGGGAGATAGAAAAACAAATATATATGTGCTTTGAAAAAGAACAAAGCAGTGTAAGGGTTAGACAGAAGTGTCAGGTCGCTGCTACTTTAGATGTTACAGAAGGACTATTGATAAGGGACACTTAAGCAGAAACTGGAATTGACTTGATGGGGTGAGCCACGTGGATATCTAGGGAAGGAGTGTTCCAGAGAAGAGACAGCAGATTCAAATGCTGTGAGGCATGCTTGATATGCTATAGGAATAGCAAGGAAACCACTATAGCTAACACAGAGTGAGTCGGGGGGAGAGCAGGAAGAGATGATACCAAACAGGTAGCCAGGTGCCCAATCATGGGGGCCTCGTTAGCTATGGTGACAACTTTGGATTGTTAACACTGAAAACACTGGAGAGTTTTGAGCAGAAGAGTGGCTTGATCAGATTTAAGTCTCTAAAAGGATCATTCTAGTTGTTGTATGGAGAAAGGGTGAAGGGGTAAGAGTGGAAGCACTAGGCCTGACAGAAGATGATGGTGACCTAAACTAGATGATAGCAGTGGTGACAGTAAGAAGTAGTCACATTCCAAGTGTATATTGATAGTAAAGCCATTAGGATTTACTAATGGATTGGAATGTGTAGGTTAGAAAAGAGTCAAGGATGATGCCAAGGTTTTTGGCCCAAGTAACTGGTAGAATAGTGATATTGTTTACTGACCTAGGGAGTACTATCAGAAGCTGACCCCAGTGGAATACTACTCAGGGGGAAAAAAAGAGTAAGTATTGATATACTTAACATGGCCTTATAAGAACAATAAAGGCATTATGCTGAGTGAAAGGAGCTAGTCTCAAAATAATACTCTTGAAAAGATTAAAACTATAGTGATGGACAGGAAGTCCATGGTTGCCATGAGTGAGGGTAGAGGAGTTGACTATAAAAGGATAACAAATAGGAAGGTTTAGGGTTGACGGACCTCTTGTATCCTCATTGTGGTGGTAGTTACATATACCTGTATGTGTTAAAATCCATAGAACCGTACAACAAAACTACAATCAATTTATTGTTTGATAATTATTATTTTAAAGACAAACTTTCCATGCATGCTCAAGTTTCCCTTATCAATTCTTAGGGATCTCTCTTTAACTTCTTGCAATAGTGGATTCTTCCATTGATATTCAAACAAATTATAATTTCAACCATCTTTTGCTTAAAAAAGGCAAAAAACCTTTCCCTTGACCCACATTCTGTGACTAAAGCCTTATCTCACTATTCTCCTTCCTGGCAAAGCTTTTGGAATTATTGTCCTCACTGAAGCCCAAGTGATATATTCTCTCTCTTTAAAATGCTCTATGTCTTCCCAATGCTCTTGGGATCAAGACTTAAATTCCTTGATATAGCCTCTTCCTACCTCTGGTTTTTATCTACTTTCCCTCAGGTATAGTAGGGGACCCAAGAGGGTACCTTACTTGATGAACTCAGTAGTTGAAACGGAAAAGTACCCCCCACTTCAGAGAAATATGTTTAAACCCTAAGATATTCACTCATTCTGGTTACAAGGAATATCACTTAATCTCTCTACTTGGGCTTCCAAGGTGTGGTAGACTGAACAGAATAGCCATGATATTTTTCAGCTTCTATCAAGAGATGGAATGAATTTCTCTATTCTCCAAATGCAGGCTTGGCCCTGACTTACTTTGTTCTATGGGACATTAGCAAACCTGATACAAGGAGAGTCTTAAAAAAGTGCTTACAATTATGGCTTACTTTCTCTTGCTGCTGGGAGCTCTTCCACCTTTGTGAAAAACTCCTGGCTAACCTGATGGATGACAAGAGACATGTGGTCATCACCCCATCTGATATCTAACCAACTGCTAGGCATATGGGTGTAACCCCTCAGACCGACTAGCCTGCCAGACATTTGAGTCAGGCCATTATAGGCCTAGACCAGAAGAAACCCCCAGCAACCCTGCAGACCAGTGAAAAATATTGTTTATTGTTTTAAAGTTAAGCCAGTACATTTTGAGGTGGTTTAGTTTGCAGTGAAAGATAACTGATACCTAAGTTTGCATCTATAGGGTTGGATTTGGCTGGGTGTACCTCTTGGAGCTGGTGAGCACTTAAAGAGAGCCACCACACATCATCTTCACATAGTTGGCCTGCAGTACCTTAAGTTCTCCCATCAGATTTCTCATAGTTGTGCTTATTTATAGCAGGGACAGTCTTACATATTGTATCTGTTGTATTTCAACTTGTTCAGTAAAAGTAATATCACTTGCATGGTTTTCTTTGGTTTTGTTACTCTTTAAAAATAAAAGGTTGAATTATATAAATGTTGGGTATCATTTGTCGGTATGTTTTGTTTTAAATTTAATCATAAACGTACAGGACATAAAAGCTAAGAAACGACGGGTAAATGGCCATATTATAGAATAATAATGTAATTAGTCATAATTAATGAAGGGAAAATGCTTTTAGTTTGTATTTAGTTTGTAGTCAATTATTGTTCGTTTTATTAACAAAGTTAATTATTGATGTGTCTGTCTTTATGAGATTTGGTGTTTTAGTATGAGTGTGTGTCAATTTTGGGACTCAGGGAACATACAAAATGTTTTCCCATTGAAATTAATGGTGATTATGTTATTTGATAATTGTTATTTTAAAGACAAACATTTTCAACTTGTATTGGCCCCCCCCAGGGGTTTTTTTTAGGATTGATTACCCTGTAAGGCAGGGAAGGACTGTCCTGCGGTTACTATACCTTTTATGTTAAGGAAAATGAAAATGTTAACAGGATGATTAAGGTTTCTTTCCTGAGATCAAGGGATAGCCTCAGTATCTTCTATTAGCTTGTGTAAAGCTTCTGCTGAGTAAATGGTATTAACGTGTGTAAAGAAAGAATGTGACAGTCCAAAGTGGGTGGGGGTCAGCTGAAAAGACATGTATCAAGTATACACATTCCTGAGGGACTTTGTTGTGGAATTGGAGGCACCAGTAATGTTATCTACAGCCTATTGGGCTTTCAGTGTTCAACGTGTTTTCCTACAGAGGGGGATATGCCCATTAGGCCAACTGGATCCTTTCTTTCATAGAACTGTTCATTTTTTAATCAGACAATTCATATTTGGTGTCTGATGTCTTGAGTTATATGATCTATCAGCTTTCACAAGCCAGTCAACCCTGGAGAACTGCGAGCACCTGATTATTGAGGCCCAAAGCTGAACTTGGTGAATATCTTCAAACTAATGAGGCCTCCGGTGTGTGTAGCCAGCATTCACCTGCTGGTAGCTGCTCTCTTGACGTATACCCTTTGAGCCTGCTCTCACTGCGAAGGTCCTTTCCAATCCTGTGACTGGAATTTGCCTACGTTCTGATGAAATGCCTTGACTATGCTGTTCTTTCCCTCATCTGGAAATAAAAGAAGTCAGACTCCTAAGGAGTAAGATGGGCAATCCTAAAGTGACTCACCTTTGAAAACACTGGAAGCCATCTTGTTGAAGCTCCATCCGGATCTCTGTGGTGGCCCCAGCACTCAGCAGTTCTACAGAGCAAAAGGGAGCAGAAGGCAGCCCAAGGCATCTGTCCTAGAACATGACATCTGGTTTCAGGTTTGTGCCTCTGGCTGGGGTCCTTTGGGAGCCATCTGGCCCCCCATCCAACAGAGCTTTTAAAAGCCAGACACTGTCAAGTGCTGGTGAGACTATGAGCAGAGGGTGCCCACGCTGAAGTCTGCCTGGCAGTGAGCTGATTGGCTGGGAGAACTGTCAGGCCAACCAATTGCTATAAGTATATCCACAGATACCTTATGCCCAGAAGCTTTACATCCATCAGAAATCTTTTATTTCCAAGCACCCACATTGAATGTTCAGTTATCAAGGACAGTGTGCATTTTCTATTAAGGTTGCCAAGTGATCTTGTCCTCTCTGAGTTAAAAAAGAAAAAAATTCTGTCAACTTCAGGAGAAACATATAGAGAAGTTATGGAGGGTACCAGGCAAGTATTTTGGAAGCACAAGCTCAGAAGATGCAAAGTATCCAGGGGAAACTTCAGTGAAAATGTTTCCCACTTGCTTTTGTTAGGTTTGAGGTGTTTGGGCCCCAGGCCCAATGTGTTTATTGCCCCCCCCCCCACAGCAAGCACATACCGCATGGCTATGTTCCTATTACAGGCTTAATGCTATTTTATCCCTGATTCTTAGCTAAAAGAAACTAGTATAGCATAACAGGAGTTCCTGGTATTTTATTAAGGTGAAATAAATTCCATGCCAGAGAGGCGGGAAAAATTGTTTATACCCCAGACCTTCATTTACAACTTTGTAGCAAGAGCACATGTTGAATGCTTTAATTCAAACCAATCTTAATACAGGTTTTTAACCCTGCTGCAACTTCAGGGAGTAACAGATAACCTTACTTCGCTAATCTGATTCAGAAACTTCATCTTTAAAAACTGAGCTGGGTTTTCAGCCTCCCCAGTTAACGTGAAAGTTTGATTTTGTAATGCTTACACTGTACTGAGATTATGTTGGACGAGAATAGAATGATTGTAAACTTAACTGCTAATGATAATATCCTCCTGACCAATTCCCTTCTATGCCACTGCCCCACCCCCATCCCACCCCCAAAAAAAGGGCAAAATACTTAGCTTAACAGTGTGGTTATCAAGCAACCAGTCATTTCCTAATATGGACAGTTCAGCTCTCCAGTTTCACTTCTGGAATTCAAGTGCTAGGGGAATGGCATGTACATTTGTGTACGTTTTCTACAACTCCTTTCCTTCTCACTCCCCAAAGTGATGACACCTCTGTGTTGTTTGCTTTAACATTAATTATGGCCTCTGCAATGACTGAATTTCCTGAACTTATATTGTAATATAGTACCAGCCCTGACCAAATACAATCTAATCCTAGTAGTTGATACAAAATTCAAGTGAACAGTCACAAGATTTTGGGCTCTTTCCTTATTAAAAATGGATAGTTAACAGGAGAAGGGGATTAAGGGCACTATAATTCGCAATCACAATATAGGTAGGTCATGCGGAAATTCAATACAGCACAGGAGAAGACAATTATGACTAACATCTTACTACATTGATACACAGTGACTGCATGGAGGGGGTGAGGACTTGATAATGTGGGTGAATGTTGAAACCATTGTGTTGTTTATGTGAAACCATCATAAGATTGTGTATCAATGATACTTTAATAAAAAATAAAATAAAAATGAAGTTACCTAAAACATTGGTTATAGCCATTAAAAAAATGAAGTTAATACATTTCTACTGACATGGAAAGATGTCAGTGGTAGAATTGAAAGAGAAACTAGCAAGTTACAGAAAAGTATAAAATAAATCATTTTGAAAAAGAAAAAAATGATTTAATCTTTTGAAAAACAATTTCCTATCTTAATAATAAGATACTTATGATACATGTCCTAACCTTAGACTCAAGTTTAATTTTTGCTTTCTTTGGTAACTAGAAAATTATTATTAAAGAAAAATCTACAGTACTTATTAACTGACAGTTATCATATGCTAAGCACTTCACTTACATTATCATTTAATCCTCACAATAACCTCCATTTTATAGGTGAGAAAACTAATGCTCATAGTATTTAAGTAACTTGCCCAAGGTTAAGTATGTAATAGGTAGCAGAACTGGGGTCTGAACCCAGAGTTGTCTGACTATAATTCATGCTGGTAACCACCATGCTATATGCCTCCCATTAATGTAAATATTTGACTTGTAACCATTTGAGTTTATTTTTCAGTACATGTTTTGTTAATAGTGGGTCAGACAGAATCAGTGTGGTTGCATACTAGCTTTGTAATTTGGCTAGAAGAAGCTAAGTGAAACTTATGTAGAGAGTAAAACTAGACCATTCTTGACATGAAGCTGACTTTGCATTTGCAGAGACCAACTGAAAGTACTGGAACATAGGACACTAGCAAAAGATTAGAAATAGCCTAAATGTCTATCAGTAGGGTGACTGGACATTTGGTAGTCCAACCAACCAAAATGTCGCTAGTTGAACACCATGTGGTTCTTAAGCTATCAAAAAGCAAAAAAGACAGAAAAGGAAAATGGCAACGTATTTAATGTTCTGGTGTAGAACACTTTCCAAGACATTAAATGAAAAAAGCAGGGTTCATTACAGGGAGTTAGTATGTTACCATAATGGTAACATTATAATTATGTTTAAAAAGGATGTACACATATAATCATTCTGTTGAACAAGCATGACTAATGGGGTGTGTATCAGTGAATGTAGGCTACACTACTGCAACAAATAGATCTAAAACATGACTCAGCAACATAGTTTACTTCTTGCTAATAGTCCTGGACAGATATTCAGGTCAAAGAGGTGGCTCTCCTTCACTGCTGTAATTCAGGGCCCCAAGCTCCTTTCACCTTGTGGTCTACTACCCTCTAGGTCACAAAGTGGTACACATTACATTGCTTCCATTCACATTACAATGGAGAAAACTTTGTCAAATGGCCACCCCCAAATTGAAAGGGAATATGGGAAAGAGTCTCATTGTGTGCCTAAAGAGAGTAACGGCTTTTGGTATAGAGCAAGAGATCTCTGTTACAGGCAGTCTCTACAGTCACCAAACATACTCGCCATTTCCCCAAGGGAGATGAATAAAAAGTCCCAACCAATTATGGCACTCATATATCAAAATCTGAATTGCAGTCTTTTCTAATTGGCCTGGGTGAATTTCCTCATGATCCAGCAACCTACAAACTTTAAAGGTCAGTAGTTGCTGCTTCATCACTACCCCCAATAAACCCACCCACTCAATATATAGGGATAGAACAGGGGCAGGAAAACTGCAGTAAATACTCCTATTTGGAAAAGGGAGAATGGGAATCATGAGATGGTCATGTCCAAAGCAATTTCTGAAATTCTGCTAGATGTACATTATAAAGAACCCCTTTCCTGGCAGTGAGGGAAGTTCCGAGCTTAGACCCAGTTTTGCTCTTTAGGAAAAATTCTTTCATCATTGTTTTCCTTACACCCTGGTTCTGCTCTCTGCCAGGTCCTCTCTCAGCCATTGTTCTCGCTGGCTATACATGAAGTGGGGAGCACGTCCTCCTTGGGGACTACACAGCTTGACAGCCTGCTTCCTGATAGTGCGAGTTTGGAGATCCAAGTGTTGTATTATGGCTTTACTCATTTATTCAGACCAGGCTTGTGGGGTTTTTGGCAACAACAGTTCACTCAGAAACTTCAGATCTATTCACTTTTAAGCAGTTTCTTGTGCCAGAAACCATACCCAGAAGACTTTTTTCAAGATATAAATACCAACTTTCATTTACTTCTTCATTTCTTTACTCCATGTCTCTGTCTTCTGACATATGGCTACTGCAGTGAGGCCATATGAAACAATAGGCTAAAAGGGAAGGAAAGTCTTTAACCTGTTCTTTGCATAGTGCTGAAGTCCTCTGTTTAACTGAAATACCTTAGTGGACCGTAGCTTCTCAAAGCCTCTTCAGTCTTTTTTCCTGCTCTTGGGGTTCAACAGGTTCTCCAACCCTTCAAGGCTCCATTCTGGACTCCCTCTATTCTTTTTTCAGTTCTGCTTGCAAACCAGTATGTTCTTGCCTGAGCTTACTATTATCTCTTAGAACATCTTGTTAAACACAGCAAGGAACAACCAATACACTCCAACATTGTGACTCATGGTCCATGACTTCACAATACCATGGAAAAAATATTTTTAACCTCTTCAAGTATTCTTATTAAACAATGGATACCAAATAAATTAGTTTCTTGATGTCTTAGAAATTGCTGTCATTACATAGAGGCTCATACTAAAAAAATTAGAGGAAATGCTTTAGCAGATCATTATGCTAACAAGCTGCTCTGTCTGAAGTCTTTAAACAGTGACTTCTTCAGAAAAAGGATGGATGAGCCTATAGAGAGGTTCAAGAATTCCACCACGTATATGCAAGACTGGTTGTAAGACCCATGAGGACAGTCTCCGATAGCACCAGACGCTATCACAGAGAGAACAGAACTGGCCATGGTATTCGTTAAACACTGGTAGGGAAACTTTACTGAGACAGCAGAAGTTATGACCAAGGCATGCCTCAGCTGTGAACAGTATTACTGGGGGAAACTTTTAAAGATATAGTTTGGATATAGATTGGAAGTATGTCCTAAGGATCCTTGGAACATCTCTGAAGAGACCTCACACAATTACCTCCCTTTATGAGTCATGAATATTTTATTGTTAATAGTGTGTTTCTTTTCTGGATAAGTTGAAGCATCCCTCTGTCAAAAAGCCACAGCATTCAAACGGCTAAGAAGCTACTGGACTTTTTATTCCCTCTGTAGGATATTCTAACTTAGTTGTTTAATGATATAGAAACATAATTTACTGGGGCAATCATTCTTGAGCTATGTAAAGTATTGTCTCTCATATGGAAGTCTTGCTGGCCTTATCACTGTCAATCACCTAGAAAAGTAGAGAGAACAAAAGGAATATTAAAACTTAAATTAGCTAAATTATCAGACACACTTCAGTTCCCATGGCCTTAAGTACTATCTTAGGTTCTTAAGATTCTGTGTTCTTCCCATTCAGGAACTCATAGGTTGTTCCCATACGGATCGGTCACTGGCAGGCAGGCCCATAAGACTAGGAATCTCTACACCTGTACTTGATTCTAACCTTTTATAGGCAGAGCTGGCTAACTGTTCTGAAGGATTAACCCAGTACACTCAGTCTTATCACCAACAGGCACAGGCCACATTTCCTAGCCAGCCATGTAACTGGCTTCTAACCTTAGACCACGTGACTGGGTATTTTGGAAATACCTGAGAAACTTAAACCTTGTTTAAAAAGGGCCTTATCAACAGCAGTCAAACTCCAAAGGACGGATCTTTGGATTCATGTTCCTCGGCTAAAACGACATTATCCATTGTGCAACAATGAAAATTGGAAAATTGCACTTACTGAAATTTTAAGCTGAGGTTTCTGGAGAGCTGCCAAAAAGCAGCTGATCTTTAGAAGCTGCTACTGAACACAAGAACCTTGCCACAAGCTGATGACTGTATGAGGTAGAAAGCCTTGACCCGAGAATCACTGACTGGACATGCCCTTCTTTTCAGGCTTTCATTCTTTATCCTTCCAGCCATAATTTTTCACTCTATGTGTTCAAGATTATATAATTAAAAAGTTATTCTGTAATAATTTCAGATTTATAGAAAGGTTGCAAATTTAGTATGAAGAATTCCCATAAACCCTGTCCCCAGATTCTGCAAATGTTAATATTTCACCACATTTGCTTTATCATTCACTCTGTATCCACATTACTATATTATGAACCATTTGAGAGTAATTTGCAGACACAGTGTTCCTTTATGCCTAAATATTTTAGTGTGTACTTTATAAATACAAGTATATTCTCCTACATAATCATACTACAATTATCAAAATCTGGAAATTAACACTGATACAATACTATTATCTAATTTACATATCATATTTCTACTTTCCAAATGTCCCCAAATATCTTTTATATCAAAATTTTAGTCTCCTTTAAATCAATAATATACAGTCTTTGTCTTTTCTGACTTTGACAGCTTTGAAAAGCACAGGCTGTTATTTTGTACAATGTCCTCCAGTTTGGGTTTAGCTGATTAGATTGAAGATAGGCATTTCTACACTACAGAAGAGGTGTTGTTTTTTCTCAGTGCATCATATCAGAAGGCATATGATATCAATTTTGTCATTACTGCTGATGTTAGCTTTGATCACTTCGTTAAGGTGCTATCTGCTAGTTTTCTCCACTATACAGTTATTATTTTTCTCTTTATAATTAGTAAGTATTTTATATGGAGAGGCACTGAAACACTATAAATATACTGTTTCTCATCAAACTTACCCACTGAATTTAGCATTCATCCATAATTCTTGCCTGAAACAGTTATTACTATGGTGGTTGTAAAAGGGTGATTTTTCTAATTCCATAATTCTTTCTATATTTATTAGCTGGAATTCTACATAAGGGAGAGTCCTTCCTACCATGTATTTTTATTCATTTATTTATTTATGTAAATATAGACCCTTAGATTATTTTATTCCATTATCATAATTATTTAATTCTCAAAATGGCCCAGATTTGGTAAGCAGGAGCCTTTTCAAGCTGTCTTCTGTGTTATTGTGACATGACTCCACCTCTCTTTGAGCTCTTCCTTACTTTCTAGAAAAACAGATATCCTAGGCTCATCTTGTACTTTCCCTGGCCTCAGCCATTTCTCCAAAAAGCCCTGGTTCCTTTAGTGGAGAATGGTATTTAGGAGAACAAGACCTGGATGCTGGGTGTATGCATCATTGGTGGGGTGGCATTATGTTGCTACTTGTAGGTCCTTTCAACAGACACAGCTAGGGAATTACATGTATTATATAATTACTATAATTATACATTTAATTATTGTTAAATAGATACAAATTTATATATATTCACACAAAAGTATACCTATACTACATATAGATATAAATCTCCCCCCTACCTATTAAAAACATGAATACAAATTGACATCTCTACTTTTCAGTTCAACACCACAGGGTTTATTTTCACCTTCAGTTTTTCCATATTTGTAACTCTCTTGCACAGTGAGAAACCTGGCTCTCATTCTCCACAATATATTTATTTATTTGCTCAGTCCTAGAATATGCAAAAAAGTTTCAGAATTGTTAACCTACTACCGTGAAAAACAAATCTACTAACTTGAGTTCAATATTTGTTTTCTTTTTTGTGTGGTTTTTTGGTCTTTAGCCTGAGGATACATAGTCAACATACTGTGTTTAAGAGTCCTGTGAGTTAGCTTTCCCTGTTTCAGTGTAGTTACTCATTTGAAAATGTAGGTGGGTCACTTGTTTCTAGTTATATTCCATTTGGGGTCCCACCCCCAGCCTTCTTTATTTCTTTTTTGAGTATCTGAAATACTAACATGGGTCTAAAAGTTTGAGTTATACAAAAGGAATACTTAAGAGAAGTGCCCCTGTCTCTATCCCATCTAATCTGTTTCCACCTTTCTTTCTTTCCAACCCATTATCACCACCTCTTGTAGGTTTATCCATCTTGTGCTTCTTTGCAAATGAGTATATATATGTATATTTTCTCACTTCTCTCCCTTTTATTTCTCACCCAGAATGTGGCATCCTGTAAGATCACACACTTTTAGTATGCTAAGGCTCTTGTCAACATGGGCCTTTTCCTATTCCTGTTTCTGTTGTTAACACTCTTGCCTTTAGTGAACTCCGTATGCAACAAAAACTCATCCACAATTAGTCCACAGTCTAGCCAGATCAAGTTGATGGGTTACACTCATGTCCCTTTAGGTCATATAATTCCCTTAAATAAAACCAGTGACTTCATAACCAATAAACTCTTCTATAACTGGCAATCACCATCACAAATAATGCCAAGCCTCCAATAACATTTATTGTCATGCCTAGAATAAGACTTTTTTGCTTACACAAAAATCAAACTAAAGGGTCTAAGGTAGGGGACTGGTTTGTCTGATCCAACTTTTACAGAATTGATAGCCCAGTGGAAGAATTGCTGGTACAGTTTATTTGAAGAAATGCTTTATTTATGCAGCTTATACCACAAAGGCAAACCACAGTATCCTTTCAGACATTTAAAATTACTTTCAAACTGAAGTTGTCTCAGATCTACTACCTTTGCCAGGATCCATATGAGGATTCTGGATTAGCCGGGCCTGATCTCAGTTCTTAGGTAGCTTCTAATGAGTGGTACTTGAATTGTGGTACAAAGGCCTCCTGGTTACTCCCTGCAAATTGGCAGTATGGCAACTGTTGCCTGCAGTCGGTCATTCATTCATTCATTTATTTATTTAGAATGTTCAGCAGCAACTGACACAAAATAAATATCCTTCAACAAGAGAATGATGCAGTTAGCCCTCAGTCACAGATTCTGTATTTGTGAATACATCTACTCGCTAAAACTTATTAGTAACTCCAAAATCAATATTTGCCGCACTTTCAAGGTCATTCATGGACATGTGCATGTATGCTTGGGACAGTGAAAAATTTCAGTGCACGTGTTACCAGCTGAACTTGCTTTAGCTGATACTTGCATTTAGAATAATTTAGGACCTTGCTCAAAGACCCTCTTAGTCAATATTATAAAAAGGGAAACCCTTTCATTCCTAATATAAGTGAGCAAATCTTGCCATAATGGCTATGGACATAGGTGTGACTTTAACACAGACCACTGAAAGAGAATTTGAAAGCACTTTTCTTTTCTACCCCCTGGCAACTTCATACCATGCCTTGCAGGGGACACATAAATTTGGGAGAGTTCTTCAAGTTTATGACTATATAAATGAAAGCTTAAAATCCTCTCAAGCTTTAAACTTGTTATTGCAAAAAGTCACTAAAATAGGACAGGCAGTAAGACAAAATGGGTAGTCCTTGGACATCCTCCTTGTCTCACAAAAAGGAAACTACTGTACTAAGGGAAAATACTGCGGTTATATTCCTAAAGATCTCTTAGAGGTATTTTCAACATTATCAAAAAAGCTAGAGAAACTTAAAAATTTTTCAAAAGATTTAACAACCTGGCCAATATTTCTTTGTCTTATCCCATAATTCAGGTCAAGAAAGGAGTCCTTCCTGGTGGCATTATCTGTGAGACTCTAGATCATGATTTTGGTGCACTTTCCAGTCCTTCATTATTCTATTAGTTGTGTATTTGTTTATGTTACAATCATACACTGTCTATTTGGTGTCTAGAACTTTAAACTCCACTGTTTGGTGTCTGTCTATTAGATGATACTGATTCAAAACCAAAATGAAATCATGATGATCACCACAACTGCCATGTCACCCGGCAAGGAATACCATGACCGTATCTAGTCTAGATAAACTAGATCTAGAGTTCTAGACCAGGATTCAGCAAACTATGACTATGGGACAAAAACACCTGTTTCTGTTAATAAGTTTTATAGGAACATAGCTACACTTATTCATCTATAAATTGTCTATGATGCTTCTGGGCTATTACAAGCAGAATTGAGTAACTACAACAGAGCCAGTATGTTTTACCAAGCCTAAAATATTTACCTTCTGCCCTTTACAGAAAAAAAAAAAAGTCCATCCCTGTTCTAGGCAATATTTAATGACCTCTTCCATGACCTGTCAAAGAGGACCAAAAGGGAGATAAGAACGGAAAATTCCACTCTTGCCTGAAAATTCTACTCATGCCTTCAGGTACTTAAACAGGAAACCGTAAGACCAGTCTTGGGCTGAATTATCCACAAACACCAAACCCTGCTTCAACAGATCAGCTCTTGAAATCCATACAGTCAATGAATAGCTCCACTTCACTTTGAGCCAATCAAAGCCAATCTTTTATTTTTAACATAAACCCCACATTTTTAGTAGGCTGGAGGTGGGTGGTGAAGTAAAAGTGAAAAGCTGGTTTTCTATAAAAATCTCTACTGCAAATCCTGTGTTGGTGGATTTGCATCTTGCTTTGAATATGACCTTATAGTTCTGGGGTCTCAGCCAAACCTGAGACGAAGTGAGGTTCATTTAAACATCCTATGTATAACATATCTCTTGAAATATACATATGGAACAGGAAATATTGGTTACTTTTGCTGGGGAATACATTGGCTCAGGGAAGCTGTGGGAGGGAGAAATTTTCACATATACTCTTTTGAACTGCTTTAATTTTAAACTACATATATGTAGCACCTATCCAAGAAATTTAATGTACCTTCTAAATACATTAAAGTACATTCATACAATAGAGCGCTTTCCAACTCTCAAGAAGAATGAGCTAAATATTCTGATGCAGAAAAATCTCAAGGATGTTGTTAGTAAGAAAAAGAAGATACAGAATATTTCAGAATATATCTATTTATGTGTAATAAAATTATGCATGAATACATATTTCTTTAATATGTGAGTAACATTTCCAGAAAATATTTATTAGGATTGGTTAAGTCATGTTGCAGCAACATAGAAAACTCAAAGTGTCAGTTGCTTACTACAGCAAAGGCTTACATTTCTGGCAAGTGCACATGTCCAGTGTGAGACGGGCAACTCTTCAGGCAGCTATTCTCCACATTGTGACTCAGGGATATAAGCTGTTTGCATCTTCTGTCTCCACCATCTAAATGCATGGTCTTCACAACTACTGCCCAAGGGAAGGGGAAGCTGGAGAGTCATACACTAGCACTAAATGTTTTGGCCCAGAAGTGCACACATCACTTAGGTTCATAACTCTTGAGCCAGAACTAGTCTCATGGGCCTGGCCTCACTTAAAGGAATGGTAGGAAATATTGTCATCCTTCCGGCCCAGGAAGAGGAAAATGAAATGGGTCTCAGTATCATGTGACGTTGTTTCTGCCACAGGACATGCAAAAAATAGGTAACAGAAGGAGGGAGTCAGGATCTGATATCAGAAGAAGACTTACTTTTCACTGTACTCTTCACTATACTCACTATATTGTTTGGATTTGTTTAACCATTGGGTCATGCATACTTTTTCAATTGGAAGAATTAGTAACTTTAGCATCAATAGATAGTAAAACTAGTAGATGATTAAAGTTTTATGATATAGTCTCAAAATATCTCCCCACAATATACTTATTAATTACAAGTGGACAAAGAATAACTTTACAGTGGAAAACCTGGCAGATACCACGTTAACCGAGGGATCAGAGTTAATTAACATCATCACATCATGTGCTTCCTGATGTAGTGAACTGAGAACACAGCATCATTTTTGTAATATTCCTGCCCAAAATATATAGTCTGAATTTAATTATGAGGAAAAACATAAATCTAAGCTGAAGGACTTTGTACGAAATAAATATCTGGCGGGTATGCTGCAAGTAACAAGGTCATAGAGAGCAAAGAAAGACTGAGGAATTATTCCAGAGTGAAGAAACTAAAGAGACTTATCAACTAAATGCAGTGTATGATCCTAGACTGAATCCTAGCAGAAGGAAACATTTTACCTCTTTGTTATAAAGGACATTAGTGAGAAAACTGATGATATCTGAATAATATCTCTAGGTTTGATATTATTGTATCAATGCTATTTTTCAGATTTTATAATTGTGCTATTATTATAAAAAAGAATGTCCTTGTTTTAGGAAAAAAAAGGCCCCTTAAGTCATCAGAGGCCCAGGTTCTTTCAGGCAAATCTCTGTGCTCAGTGTATATATTATATAGTTTGCCCTCAGGTCCCATAACATCTGAAGTAAGAAATGGGGTACCTCTTCCTCATCTCTTTGGCAGGAGCCTCTCACATTTCCTTTTCCAGAATCGGGTCTCACGTCCATGACAGTAGAAATGTGCAGCCGAGATTGGATTAGGCAGTCAGGATGCTTGTCCTGTAGCTTGGAGGGGGGCCATCTTCCCTTGAAGCACAGGGCTACGTGGAGGAGGGTGGATGCCTCAACACAATCAGGGCTTTGGTGGGAAAGAGAAGGAGTATTTGCTGTGGTTCCCATCATGCTGTTTCCAGAACTGCTGATACAAATACAAGGTAGTTGGTCAGCAACACCATCCAGCATGAGCATGCTGCATGGGTGGGAATGATACTTGGAATAGCCGAAGAGTGAAGTACAGAGAAGGGAGCACTGGGAGGAGGTTGGGGGGCTTGGCGGGGTACAGTCACGGGCTTCATGTTAGGCAGTTTGGGCTCTGCTCAGGAGGCCGATGAGAACCAGTGGTGTTACACAGTGTAATTTGGGTTTAGGTGAGCCACAAAAGAATATTTTTATTTCAATAGATACATGCTTATTCTTATGTATATTTAAAAAGTAACTAGCAAGCAGAACACAAAAACTACTAACTATAAGGAAAAGGATTGATAATTCAAATAATAAAATGAAGAACTACTGTTCATCAAAGACACCAATAAAAGAGCTAAAAGGCAAGCCACAGAGACAGAAATTTGCAATACATTTGTCCAACAACAGACAGTTATCAAAAATACACACACACATGCATGCATGGGAAGTGGGAGAGGATGGTCTGTGTGATTTGTGGCAAGCGCCAGAAACATCCCTGGGTTCTAGAGTAAGGCCATGCCATCTGCAGTGGAGAATTAAACACCCTTTGGAAAATATATTACACATATTACAAAACTAAAAATCAGTAAAAAAAAACAGACAACTCAATTAAAAAAATAGCAAAAGACATGAACAAGCACTTCACAGAGGAGGATATGCAATTGACTGATAAGCATAAAAAGCTTTTAAACCTCATTAGTCATCATGAGATACCACTTTATACCAATGAGAATGGCTAAAATTAAAATGATTGATATTATCAAGCTCTGTTGAGGTCGTGAAACAACTGGAACAGTCATTTGGGATTCCTAAGAGAGTAAATGGTACAGCCTATTGGAAAACTATATGGCTGTACTGAGTAAGACCCAACATACATAACCTATGACTCAGCAACTTAACTCTTAGGTACAAACCCTCAGAAATGCATACATAACCATACAAAAGACAGGAACAAGAATGCTCACAGCAGCTTTCATAATAGCTAGAACTGGGCAACAACCTAAATGTCCATCAATGGTAGAACGAATTAGCAAATTGGGGTGTGATCACACAAGGAATACTATATACTGAAACAAAACAACAAACTATTGTTATATGCAACAAAATGGATTTCACAAACATAATGTTAAAGGAAAGAAATCAGCCGCAGAAAAATACACATGGTATAATTTCTTCTATTTATATAAAGTTCAAAAGCAGGTAAATGAGCACACTCATATTCACAGCATCATTATTCACAATAGCCAAAGGGTTGAAGCAATACAAGTGTCCACTGAAAGAATGGATAAACAAAGGAAGGTAAACACATGCAATGGGTTATCATCTAGCCTTAAAAAGGAAAGAAATTCCAATCCTGCTACAACATGGAACCTTGAGGGCATTATGCGAAGTGAAATAAGACAGCCACAAAAAGACAAATACTGTATGATTCCATTTATATGAGCTACCTAGAGTAATCAAATTCATAGAAAATAGAAGGGTCATTATCAAAGAGAGGGGAGAGGGTAATGGAGAATTGTTCAATGGGTATAGAGGGTCAGTTGTTAAAAAAGAAGAGAGTTCTGGACATTGGTTTTACAACGTGGATGTGCTTAACACTATTGAACTTAACAGTTAAAAATGGTTAAGAGGGTGAATTTTATGTTATGTGTCTTTTACTGGAGTTAAAAAAAATTTTTAAGCAGATAAATGAGTCCATGTTGATAAAAGGATAGTTACCTTGGGGGAGAGACACTGACTGAGAAGAGGGATAAATGGGACTTCTGTGGTGCTATTTTTGAGGTGGTGACGGGTACCTGGGAGAGTTCACCAATGATGCACTCAGGATTTATGCACTTTCATGTCACTGTGGGATATATGGTGATGTGTGGCCCAGATCCCCCTTCAAGGAAGGGCCTGCTGCCCATCTGCAGGGAAAGTGGTCAGTATAGTTCCTAGCTGCCAGTTCCTTCGGAGCTTGCGGAGGACTATCTTGCTGGAGGTCATGTCCTTCCTGGGACAGCCTGCATGTGGTGGCTGAGCAAAGTAGATGAATAAAGGTCCAGCCATATAGATTTGATGTAGAGCGACTCCACTGGGACTGCTCACTCCAGTCACATGCTGATTGGCTGGGACTGTGTTCAGCCGGCAGCACAAGTTAACTTTCCCTCTGCTAACCCAGCTTTTGTGCCCTTCCCTTCACAGATGTGGATCTCTAACGAGCATTTTGCATCGCAAACTCTATCCTGACATCAACTTTTGACAGTTGGTACTAGAAGTGAATGGGAAAGCTCATGATAAGATGGGGTTTTGGAACTGGATTCCCAGCCATCTAGAATGAGGTCCCCATTACTGGAGGCAGGTGGAACATAACCAGTGGTGAACTGGGATAGTGGACCAATAGCATGGAATGCTCTAGAGGGCACCCGGTGCTTGAGACGTATGGAGGGAACAGTAGTTACAAGGATGATGGCTATTGTGAAGCTCCATGGATGTGCAGGACAATGAACAACTTCGGGCCAGTAACAGGCAATTGAAATCCAGGTATGAAAACCAGGGGGCCTCTTTAGTTTGTACAAAGAAGCCCGTATCTCCTGCAGTGGGGAAGCTGAGGACTAAGCCTAGGACTTAAGTCTGGATAACTGATTTCAAAGACAGTTAAATGCCCAAATAGGCAGATCTCTTATACTAAAGTCGGGATCCTGACTGGAAAAACCTGGGATTCTGACACATGGAATGGAAATATCAGGGTGGATGCTCCTGAAGATTTTAACTCCACAAATTTCTCTGAATCTGCTGAGCCTGCAAGGGTAGCCCACTCCTCCTTAGTAGTAAGAGCCAGCACTTCCTCTCCGCTGGGAGACAATGCAGATGCCTCTCCCTCGTAAAGCTCCCTCCCTCTCAGAATCTACTCCCACCTCTGGGTCCTAGCCAATGGGCCTATACTAGATCAGCTGCAGCATAACCCAGCTGTGGGAGTGCTAGCCCTGCCAAGGGAGGAAAAGGACTATGCCTCATAGGAGAGGCAAGGCTTCGCCAGCATACACTGTAGAAGCCAGAGGGGACACACAAGGGGTTGGATTCTGAGGGAGCCTAATGAAATTGGAAAGGGAAGCACTTATTGACTTGGGATCCCTCTCTTGAATTACAGGATTCAGTGTCCTGGCTAGGGCCAGGAGTGAGTACAGATTCCAGACTAGGATGTATCCTAGAAGTATGGAAAAACCAATGCTAAAAAAAAGCATGCCAAAGAAAGCTTAAATATTAGAATTGCTATGGAAGATGATGGAGGTGGGATTAAAGGACTAATAATGGGTCTGCCAGAATGGACTACGGACGACCAGAAAACCTGCCAAATAATGTTTCATGGAAAGAACACTATTCACCAAGACCGTAAAGAATTTACTGATGAGAGGCCCATCAAGCACTCTAAAAGAGTTAAGTGGTGGCTGTCCTCTGTAGACCGTGGCTGATGATAGATTAGACTGTTATAGAACTTGGCTCACTGACAGCAATGGGGATGACTGGACCCTGAAACAAAAAAGACCAGGTGGCAATGCTTAACTTGCAGAAACTAGAGAATGACAACGATCATAATGGTTGGTAAGGTTGGAGTTGCAGCCAAGAGAACCTGACCCACAGACAGTTACGGAGACAGTTAACGGAGCAAAGCTCCTTGCCTTAGGATATTGCTGCTCCAGTCCCTCTCAGTGGACAGATCTAGGGATATGTTTTATATACATATGTATATATATGTGTTCACACACACACTTACACATATAGTACCATCAAATTACATTAACTGAAAGTCACTCCAGTTCTAATCCAGCACTACAGGTTTCTTCTCCATTACTATATTTGTCCTTTCATTTTTGATAGTGAGAAACTGGGCTCCCATTATCTCCAAAATATTTACTTATTTGATCAATCCCTTGTATCTACTGCATTTCCCCTGTCCTGCCCCTCCATGACCCTCTCCTCCCCTGGCTTGGGCTCGGAGAGCTGGGTGGCTGCCGCCGCATCCCCATTCCCCTGTGGGAACCCTCCTCACGCTTGGGCTGCAGCACCTCGCTCCTGACTGCCACCAGTGCATCTCTCCCGTCCTGGACACCCTCCTCACTCTGCTTGAGCTTTGACACTCTGAATCCAGCCATGAAATGGGAATTTTTAAAGCAAAGGGATTAAGAGTGTGCACTATAAATTCTGACTGTGATGAAATCAAGTCATGTCTTCATATAGGCATGACAACAAAATGAACAATATTCTGAACTTAGGGTTCTAAAAGTACCAATTACATTTCAGCATTTATCTACAGTTGACCCTCCAACATTGTAAGGATTAGGGGTGCTGGCCCCCTGTGCAGTCAGAAATCTGTGTATTAACTTTTGACTCCCCAAACCTGTTAACTGGAAGCCTAACCAATAACATAAACAGTTGATTAATAACATATTTTGTATGTTACATCTATTATATACTGTATTCTTACAATATAATAAGCTAGAGAAAAGGTTTTTTCAAATTGTCTCAAATCTCCAAAAAAATTTCCAATATATTTATTGAAAAAAAGCCATGTATAAATGGACCCATGAAGTTCAAACCCACATTGTGCAAGGGTCCAATGCATTTGGCATTTATTTTTGTAAATGGTATAAAATGGGGGTCTAGTTTTTTTCTGGGTAGATAGTATTAGCACCATTTATTATATAATCATCCTTTTGTCACTGAATTAAAGTTTCACCTTTCCTATGTTATATTCTTATAAACAGATAACTATGCCTGGATTTTCTGGCCTATTGCACTGGTTCATATTTCTATTATGCCAGTATCATACAGATTTTCTTATGGTACCTTAGTTGTGTCTTCTGATATCTGATAAGCCTTAATGTACTTCTTTCTACATTTATTAGCTATTCACAGGTACTTTACTTTATTATTTCTAAATGAATTTTAAGATAATTTAATCCAGTTAAAAATCTATGGGGATTATAATTGCAATTTTATTAATTTTATATAAATTTGTAGAGTTGGCCTTTTGTGACATCAAGTCTTCATAGCCAAGAATAAAACAATGAGGACCATATATAATACCTGTTCATTGTTCAGATCTTGTTTCATTTATTTGTCCAACAAATATTTTTTTAGTACCTTCGACAGGCTAGCACTGTTCTAGATGCTGTGGATAACGGTGAATAAAACAAAGTTCCTGCCTTTTTGACGTATACATTCTAGTAGGAGGAGACTCATAATAAACAAATATATAGTACATATAACAAGTAAATATGTAATTGTCAGACGGCATTAAATGCTATCGCAAAAAAAAAAATCCAGTTGGGAGGGATATAGAATGGTGGGAGGAGGGCTGTTTTTTTAATCTGGGGTGACAAGGTGATGTAGTAACATTTGAGTACAGCCTCAAAGGAGTAAAGCATGCATTCCAGCAAATGCAAGGACAGGTGCATGCTTGGTATGAAATACCAGTAGAGAAGGGCAAGCAGGCCCAGCATGGCTAGAATGGCGTAAGGGGTAGATGAGTAGGAGGGGTACTAAGGACTTTGGCTTTAACTGAGAGAGTAGGAAAGGTACTCCTGAATTTTGAAAAGGAGTAACATGACCTGATGAAGATTTTAAAAGATCATTCTGGTGGACAGGAGAGGAAGGAAGGAAACTCATCAGGAGTCTCTTAGGATAATTCTTGCCTGACTGAGGTGTTGGCTTGGACTGGGTGGAGGTGTTAAGTGGAAGATTAATTGGTTTGGCTGAAGTGCCACCACAGTCCACCAGAGGGCAGTAAACACGTGTCGTGGCGAGACTGAGCTGTAACCTTTTTTTTTTAATTGAAATACTGTTGATACACAATATTATATTGGCTCATGGTCCTTTCTTCAGCCTCCCATGATAGGTTGTGATATCTACCTATATAGCAGCTACCTTTCCCACTTTGCTAACTAGGACTTAGATTTTGTTTGGGACTGTGGTGTGTCCAGCCTCAAGGGATGAATCATGATAGAAGCAACATCTTCATCTCCATGATGGTGGTCAGCTAATGTTATAACCTTCCCTTCCTTCTGAGACCCAGTCTCTCCAACAGCTTCTCATCCTCTACATGTGCACATATCAACTAGTGTATTAATGTAGTCTGGGAAAACAGGTTTGAGTGTGACTAGGAATTATTTCTTCTGGGAACGCTGTCTTTTTAAACCTGTGGTATTAAAAAGAAAAAAAAAAGTTTTAAAAAACTTAATTCATGTACATATAAAAAAAATTTGACATGTACAAAAGAGTTTATAGCAACACTGTCCAATAAAACTATAATAGGAGTCACATATATAATTTAAGCAACATATATAACCAAATTTTTTTAAGTAAAAAGAAACAGGGTAAAATTAACAATATATTTTATTTAATCAATATATAAAAAATATTTCAAAATGTAATCACTAAAGAGTATGCTTAATGAGATAGTTTTACATTCCTTTTTTTCATCCTAAGTCTTCAAAATCTGGTGGGTATTTTATAATTACAGCACATCTCAGTTTGGATTGGCCACACTTTCAAGTGCTCAGTATCTATGCAGTAGTGGCTGCTGTGTTGGATGCTGCAGGTTTACATGGTGTAAGAACATCTTGTCATCCTCCCAGTACTCATTCTCCTCTTCCTTCCATTGTAGAACTCCCCGACCTCATGGTCATGGTCAATGCACGTGAATGCCCAGCTGCAGACACCATTTCCCAACCTCCCAAAAAGATGTGTATGGCCATAGGTGTTCATTTACTATTTCTACTGCAATGTAACAAGCTACCACAAACCTAGCAGCTTAAAACAACAACCACTTTTTAGCTCAAGGTTCTGTAGGTCAGAAGTCCCAGCTTGGCTGCTTTCTGCTCAGGGTTTCATAAGGCCAAAATCAAGGTGTTTGCTGGGTGAGACCCTGGGGGAAGAACCTACCTCTAAACTCATTCAGGTTGCTGGCCAAGTCCAGTTCCTTTTGGCTATGGATCTGAGGTCTTGTTTCTGGGCTGGCGGCTGGGGCTGCTCTCTGTTCCTAGAGGCTGCCTGGCCTCCTTCTCATGTGGACCCCTCTGTCTTTAAAGCAGCATCAGTATAGCATGACCTTCTCATGCTTTGAATCTCTCTGACTTACCCCATCAACTGGAAAAAAACTGTGCTTCTAAAGGGTTTGTGATTAGGCCCACTTGGATAGTGTTCCTTTTGCCACATAACACAACAAATCACAGGAGTGAGATCATACCCACACTCACACTCAAAGGGGAAGGGATTGTACAAGGGCAAGGGGCGTGGGAGCATTCTTAGAATTCAGCCCACTATACCATGGGACTAAATTCTAGTCCATAGGTAGTTAATGGTTTCGATGAAAAGATCAGTAAACTCTCGTTGAAATAAAGGCAGTTTTATTTAAGCCAAACTAAGGACTTAAGCCCAGAAAAATAATTCCTGTGGGTAGGTAGGAGAAATGTTTCCAAGGGCCTAAGTCATACAAAGGTTTTATAACCTCTAGAAACAGGCAAGAAAGGAAGAACTTCAAAGGGGTACGTTTCATGTACATAAGATATGTGATGTAAAGAAAAGGAGGTGGGGGCAATACACATCCTGGGGCAATACACATCCTGGCGCCAAAGGGAATTAAGAGCAAACATTCTTGCTTAAACTTTAGCAGGAATCCAGATGCCACTGTTTAGCTTTGAACTTAATTAACAGATGGTATTACAGGGTTAGAAAGTTTTAAGTTTTCACAGGTGGCCATTTTGAGACTCCTAGAATTAAAGAAATCTTCAATATTTAAGCCTTAGAAATTTTTTGGTGGTCGGCTTTTCTTTTTTTTTTTTTTTAAGTTCACAATGGCAACTCTATCCTTCTAGCTCCCCAGGCCAACATTTTGTGTGTCATGTTTATCCTCCTGCTTTTTCTCACACCTCACAGGTGTTACAAAACAACTGTCAAGTATCTACTGAATAAATTTTAAAGATCTTAATAGCTTTATTCAATGATTTATTTATGCATTTGGCAGCATCCTATCTAACAGATGAAAAAGGGCTCCAAGGATCTATACAGAATGACTTTTATAGGCAGAAGGGAGTCAGAACAAGGAAGTTATACAAGCAAAAAGTGGATTGGTGGTGGCAAGGTCAGTTTCCTTTAGGGATGGCAGGGGTGTTATCAGGCAGATTACTTCTCTAGTGTTGACCATTGGTTCCTGATTGACTAGTTTATGATTCCATTTCTGGGAGAAGCCAAAGCTATATTTAAGTCTTGGTTTGGTGACTTGGGGCTTAGCATAAGTGACTCTATTTAGGGCCTATTTTCTTCATTTTAACACCGGTCAGTCAGCAAATTCTGTCATCGCAACTTTCAAAATACACTCAGAATTCAACCACTTCTCATCACTTCCTACTGCCCTATTTTGGGCCGGCCATTATTTCTCACATGGATTACTGCAGTAAACTTCTAACTGGCTTGGCCTTGCAATCTGATCTCAATACACCAACTGGAGCAATCCTGGTCAAACATGCTAGACCGTGACATTCCTCTGCTCAAAACCCTTCCATGGGTGCCCATCTGTGGGTAAAATTGTAACATTTCCAGGGTATCTCGCCTGGCTTTAGTGCATTTGCATATCCTCAGGGGTGGAGAGAAGTTTATCTCCATATCAATGGGTAAGTACCTGGGCAACCGAGGGCGTGTCTGAACCTGAGAGGTTATGGGGAGGGGGCTGGCTTGCTTGCTTGCTGGCTTCTTCCAGGCAGAGGAGAAAGATGGCCCAGGACTGCAGTTTGTGAGCAATAAATGGGTTTTAAACTTTATTTCTTCCTTTGACTGATTTCGGTTTGTAGAGGTATTTTGCCCCAGGATTTCCTCTCCCCTGACTTACACCATCTCAGAATAAAATCAAAAACCCTTAATATGGACTGTAGTCCATATCCTAGTCCTTGTAAGGTCCTACTTTGGTCTCATAGCTCTGTCCTCAAATCCTACCACTCTTCCCTTTTCACTGTAGCCTCACAGGCTTCCTTGCTGTTACTTAAAAACACTTGCTATTCTCTTTACCTGGAATGTTCTTCCCTGGATATCTCCATGGGTAGCTAGACATACGCACACAGATTTCATATTCTCCTACCTTGCTTTATTTTTTGCTCCTTAGTACCTTTTGCTACATAGCATACTACATATTTTAAATTTATATCTTGTTTATCTCCCCCTAAAATGTAAATCCCTTAGAACAAGGATTCCCCATCCCCCCACTCTGCTTTTGTTCATTATCAACATGGCGCAAGGAGTAAGCAATCAAAATTGTTTGGTGAAGGAATGACATGAAAGGGAGATGATGGGAACTACAACATTCTGAAGTCCGTATGTTATTTGGAAGGGAGAGATAGTGATATTAATTTAGACTTTGCTAAGTTAAATGTACATGCTACATTCTTCAGGGTTACCACTGAGAAAATAGAAATAGAACTTTGAGTTCAATGTTACTGGGAAGGGAAGAACAAAAGAGAAAATTTGATTAAGCCAATAAGAGGCAGCGCCAAAGAAAAAGCAGCAAAGAAAAGCAGGTATAAACAGAAAGCACAAAGCTTCCTGATTCCTGCAAAACAGTGGCAGACAACCCTCCCAATCATGCACATCAACAATGAAAGCAAATGACACCAGCCCAGCTCTCACTTACAGGAGGAAAAGGAGACTACCTTAAACTTTAATTTACATGTAAATGGGGAGATAAATATCTGAAACCCACAGAGCCAGCTCTGAAGCTCTCAGCAAAATTGAGGGGTTGGGGGCACGGCCGGGGTGTGTGCAAGAGGGGACAGTGTGGCTGAGACCAGAGGCCAAATTCCATCCGCCTCTGCTAGAATTCTCCCCGGAAGGAAAGGATCCCGTCCTGAGGGGAAACACTGAAGACAACAGGTCTGAGGCCTGGTGAATCAAGAGTAATGGCTACTGGGTAATCAAAATGAACTTTTGTGAAAATTGATGATACATTCGGTCACAAAAGAAAATCTCAATAAATAACTGAATCTATGAGATACTGCAAAAGCAGCTGTTAGAAGAAAATTTATTACATTAAATAACTATTAGTAAAATTAATCAGTTAAAAAGCTAAAAACAAAGGAAAGTAAACCAAAAGCAAGCAGAATGAAGGAACTATTAAATATAAGCAGAAATTAATGAATTAGAATACTAAAAAGAGTAAATAAATCTGACTGCTGGTTCTTAAATCAATCAAATAGATAACCCACTAGCTAACTTAATCAGGAATAAAAAAGAATAATATGCAAGGTAGGACATGACGAGGAAATAACTACTGAAAGAGTGAAAGAGAAAAAAATTAAAATCTTGATACAACTTTGATACTACTTTTCACAAGTCTAACAAACACATTTGAAAATCTAGATTAAATAATTTCCTAGAAAAATATTTATCAAGGCTGAACCTAGTAAACATAAAAAATTTAAATGAATTACTCCTCAAAAGGTCACAAGGTCCATATGGATTCATAGGAGATCTACCAATCCTTCTGTGGGGTAAGTTGCAGAATTTCCAGAATCTCCCATCTGGCCTCACTATTTGCACATCAATAGACATTTACTGCTGCACCCTGCAGCCTCTGGGGCAAGGAGTGGAGAGATAATGGCCAAAATTTCCTCCCCTCCATTCTTGGTATGTAATTGGTCTGACATCTGTCAGTCACCAATGACCCGCCAATAGAGTTCCTGCTGGAAGGGGCGGGCAGGAAGTAGCGCGCTGTGAGGGTAGAGCGAGAGTGGCGGTCAGAGGAGGTGGGTGGTGCCGATCCTAGCCAGCGAATTCGAGCAATCTGTGAGCAATAGAAACGGTTTCTCCCAACGTACCCTTCTCCTTGACTTGTGAACTTTCAGGGGCTTGGGGTTGAAAAAATGGTAAGGTTTTGCTGGCCAGGTACTTAAATTTTAATTTTTAGTGATGTAATTCCCTCAAAAATATTGTTGTCTATTTGCCTCTTCTTCAATCCTAATTTTGAGTATCCCAGCCAAAGCTTCTATACAGCCATGGTCCTTAAACCTGAAAGTCCACCTCTGTTACCTATTGACCTCTGTGCTCTGCCTGTCCCTCTGGACTTCAACTTAATGTTTACTGACTTGAGACAATTGGAAACAAAAAGTTCTAGTGGGAAGAGAACACTTGGCAGACCTTACTTCTGTTGAGTAGGGTGATTCTTAAAGGATGCTGCTTAGGAAAGGCCCAGGACAGCAGTCTTATCTTCTCTTCAGCTATTGCTTGTTAGCTACCACTCCTATTTAGAAAACAGAAGCAATGAGTTTTTTGAGCCTGAAAGCCTCCAAATTATGAGATACTCCATCAAAGGAAATTTGCAGGCCCTAGGAAGAGTGTTTTCCTTAGTGAAGTGGTATTTCCTCCCCCTTTTCCTTCAGCCGGGATAACTCTAGTTTATTGGTTTCTTTCAGGATTTTGCTGAAAGTGGAACAAAATTACCAACATGTGACAATATTCTGAGTTATTCCAGCTATTTTTTCTAACACAACAGACTTGGTTGGCATGTATGGTATTTCCCATAGTAAACTGACCAAATGTTTCATTACTGCATAAGGAGGTCAAATTGGCATTCCGGCCCATTATGTCTGGACCCTCAGGGAGCAAGCAAAGCCCCATCTCTACCATTCAGTCCATGTTTCAGATTATATTACTTGCAGCATCCTCACTTCAGTACTGGACTGTCCAAGGGATAGAACTGCATGTGGCTGCATCTGGCAGAAACCCAACAAAGTAGCTAAGCCAACAAGGGGTTTATTCTCATGTTAAGAGGAGTCTGAGATAGGCAGTCTGGGACTGGTATAGCGGCTCACGGAATCAGGATCCTTCTATCTTCTGCCATCCTTAGTGTGTATCTTTTGGCTTCATGATCACAAGTTGCCTGTCACTCTTCTGGATATTGTGTCTGCTTTGCAAGCAGGAAGATGGAAGTGGGGGAAGGCAGAAGGCATGTGCCACCTGAGTCTGCCCTCTTTTTTTTTTTAAATCAGGAAATCAGTCATCTTTCTGAAAGTACTACCTAGTGATTTTCACTTGCATTTTATTGGCCACATTGCAACCCTTAACTCCAAGGGAGTATGGGGGAGATGAATATTTTCAAACTATGAATAAAATGGAAGTTCTGTAAGTAAGGAAGAAGAGTAGATATTGGATAGCCAACTAGGTCTGCCAAACCAGTGCAAACAGTTTACACAAGAAAAGGAGTATTTTGGCTCAAGTAACTGAAGAGTCCAGAGATTGTGCTCGCTTGATTCAACAGCTTAATGAAATCACCAGGAATCCAGTTTCTCTTCAGCTCTCCACTCTGCCTTCCTCTGAGAAGAATCTGAGGCCAAGTTCCTCTGTGGTCCTCAGATGGCTCCTGGAGCTACAACTTTCTCATTCATGCCCAGTAGAAAACAGAGAATATCAGGGTCCCAGCATTTGCAGCTAACATGTTCAACCCATTAATGGGGTCAGAGGATGGAAGAACGTACCATTGACTGGCCTAGGTGGCAAGCGCCAAACCTAGATTTAGGATGGAATATTCCAGGAACTACGTGGATTAGATTCTTAAATGGAAAATACAGTCTGTTGAAAAGGGGCCAGGGATCTCTGGGGAATGAGGTGAGGAAATGGATGACAGGAAGACAACCAACAAATGTCCTCCAGGATATCTAAAGAAAGAAGGAATCAATCAGAAGGGGGATTAGTTAGCACTGGAACACTGAAAAAAAGGAGTCTCTAAAGTGACACTGGCCATGTTCATCCAAGCACTGGAAGGGGATAGGGAGGTCTGACCCAAGGTCATCCTGTCCAGTTCCAGGAGCAGATCCATTTTTACTGTGAGGGTCTTAGAAGCACACACCTGTTATTCCTGGGCCTGCTCTCCCATTTTGGTGCTCTCATTCCAGCTTATTACGAAACCTTCTGTTTATATTTGACTTTCTAAGTTGTTTTCTTACAGGGACAGAGTGTCCTAATCAAAGACTGGAATGCTTGGCAGTTCTGGTTCATAGTGTTAGGCAGAAAAATAGATATGAGAGGGCTGGAGAAAGAATAAGGCCAGTAAAGCCCACCAAAAGGGACTCAAAGAGGTAACCAGATAAAACTAGAGAGCCAGAAAAGACAGAGTTAATGAGTTAATGAGTTGGAGCTCTAAAGTCCAGGAGTAACTTGGAATATCTGGATATTCCCCAGATAAAGAAAAGTATCTGAGCACAGCCCATGTCTTCATTGTGTCAATTAGATCATGCCATTGTAAGATTTACTTTAGCCTGCTAAAAGGCCCAGCTTATTCTTTAACTTAACCTATATGCTGTTTTTCCTCCTCCAGCCCCTAATCAAGTAATTTGCAACCTGGGCAGGCAACAAGCATCATGATTAATTTAGTAAACAAGCCCAGATATAAACAGCATAGTAAAAAACAGGAAAGATTCCATCTTAAAACTAAGA
The DNA here is from genome assembly GCA_032199065.1 of Smutsia gigantea. Taxonomy (NCBI): domain Eukaryota; kingdom Metazoa; phylum Chordata; class Mammalia; order Pholidota; family Manidae; genus Smutsia; species Smutsia gigantea. The sequence continues at coordinate 43,943 of JAVSCE010000868.1, read as the reverse complement.
TTGCATTTTAAAACCTAGGAAGTTAAGATTCTTAACATATTCTTTTGCAAACAGACAATAACTCAGCCCACCTTGGGGGCAGGGCAGGTGGTCTTGATTGATATGTTCTCAGAGGGAAGCTGCTATCCTGGAAAGGAACCCAGGATTGGTAAATTTCTTGTGTTAATTTTGCAGAATTACCTAGAGGACTGATAATAGAAGAGAAGAGACTTAATGTCTCTCAACAAAGATAAACATCTTGAGACCACTTAACAAGTCTACACCGCCTAGCTCTTTTCATAGTCCTGAAAAATCCTTAACCCCCTATAAAACCCCAGACCCTAAACCCTTAGGGGCACCTCTTCTCTGAGGTTGCCCACACTCCCCTTTCTCCGAGTGTACACCTTTTTGTCTTAAATAAACTTTTTACTGCTCAATTTATAACGTTTAGTCCCTGTGCTTTTCCAGTAGTAAGTTCTTTGTTACTTTGCTATTTCATTCTAATCCTCCAGATTTAAGCTCAAATCTTCACTCTCTCTGTCTTTTTGCGGTAAGGAGGGGCTGCTGAGAGCTCAGATCAGGGCTTGCAAATTACTGTCGCCTGGGTGACTCGAACAGAACTGCAGTTATATGGTCATTCTCTTTAGTGCCTGCCTGAAGGTCTCCTTTCTTTGCCTCTGGGAGGTTCAAAGAGCATAGTCTCAAACCTTCTTGTGCTATGCAGCTCCCCCAAATCCTGGGATGGCAGGGACTCAGTTCCCACACCATGCAGATCCAAGCAGACACTGGATGCCAGATGACACTGGCTTAAGGAGTTAGCAGGGATGTGTCTCATGCTGAGTAACAGTTCACTGAACTTCTGTTATCACAGTTATGTCATTCCCTGACACTCTCACTTTAATGAATTCCTTCCTTACCTTGTACTCTGACTTCCTTGTATCTCTGAACCGAATTCTTCTCAACAATTGTGTGAATACACCAGCATTCTGATTTTTACATCAATTCCTGACTCACTGTGCCTGCAAAAGCTCTTTTTGTAGCCTATGGAGCTGAGAACCAGATGCTAAAATCCTAGTGTTTCCAAGATATCTGATGACTTGTGAGTCTAGGAGCAACCAGCCAATGGGTTTCCCTTAAAGACCCCCACCTACTTCTTGGGCATTGATTTGAGGCTTCATAGTGTTCAGTGTCTTATACTGGAATCTTACTGTATCATTCCTCATGTCAATAAGCCTAGGTTTGAACTGATGCAAACTTCTTTTATATCTTCAGGATTTCTTGCTGTGATTCTCATGACCTGCCTAGCTGCCCTTCTCATCCTACAGTGTAAGAGTCTATGAGACACAGATTTGAATCTTACATGAACAGACACTTCATAAAAGAAGATATTCAAATGTTCATATGAAAATGTACTCATGTTCATTAGTCATAAAGGATATGTAAATTAAGACCAAAATGAGATACTACTATATACCCATCAGAATGACTAAAATTAAAAAGACTGACAACACCAAGTGTTTGCAAGGATATGGAGAAAGGGGGATTCTCATACATTTTGGCTGGGAATATAAATTAGTACAGCTACTTGGGAAGTCTGTTTGGCAATGCGCATTAAGCTGAACACACACCTATCCTGTATCTCGGCAGTTCTACTCCTAACAATGTATACAACAGAAATGCACACATATGCTCACCAAAAGACGTGTAAGAATACTCAATGCAGCATTATTTCTAATAGTTCTAACTAGGAAATAACCCACATATACACTAACAGTAGAATACACTGTGTTACAGCCATACTATGCTATATAATAAAGCAACAAAAATGAAGGAACTACAGCTATTCACAACAACCTGCAAGAATCTCATTAACTTAACGTTGAATGAAAGAGGCCAGACACAAAGACTATCTGTGTTATGATTCTATTTAGATGTTCAAGAGCCCACAGAAACTAATCTATGTTGGTGTTTACATCAAGATAATGGTTACCTTTGGAGAAGGAGGATGGTAATTATTGGGCAGGGGCATACGAGGTAGTTAAGGTTCTAGTTTTTTATCTCGGTGGTGATTATACAGATGCGTTCATTTTGTAAAAATTCGTCAAGTTGGCAGGGCAGAAAGAACGGAAACGAGATATGCAATTACACAACAGAACACAATGTGGAATGAAGCCGTAAATTTATTAGATCCAGGCAGTTCCTATCTATTACAAGAGCCATCTAGAACAGTTTCAGGCAGATAAAAAAGATTTCTCAGAAGCATCTAAAAGTCAGCATGTTCAAAAGAAAAGGTGTGAAACATGGTGGCTTTCAGTAGTTGGCATCAAAATCCACTCTTGCTCAAGTCAGAAATCTAGGTATTGTTTGTGACCCTTCTTACTGTTAAGAATTCTTTGTATATTTTGGATAATAGTCCTTTATCAGCACAACCACTGTCTCTGAAGAAGATATCTCGAGTAGATATCCCTGAACAGGGAGAAGTGAGTTCAGCAGATACAACTGGGATGCAAGTGCTTCAGGTAGTTTGGTCTCAAGTAGCATGTTGGAAAAGAAAATTGAAGATCTTGAAAAGGAAGTAGTAAGAGAAAGGCAAGAAAATTTAAGACTTGTGAGACAAATGCAAGATAAAAATATGATCGGAAAAATCAAAGAAGAACTTGATTTGTTAAATAGAGACCTAGATGACATAAAAGATGAAAATGAACAACTGAAGCAGGAGAATAAAACTCTTTGGAAAGTTGTTGGGCAGCTAACAAGAGTGATGATTCTGACATATGGGATGATACAGCATTATAAAAGCTTATGATAAAGCTGTGGCTTCATTGAAGCATGCTCTAAAGAAGGGTGACATTTCTGAAACTTCAGATAAACCAAAAGGCACACCGAAAAGAAAGCCTGCTAAGGAGAATAAAAACCAAAAAAAGAATACCACAATTCCCTTGAAGCAGGGTATTTTAAAACATTTAGATTTAACTTCAAAGAATTTCTTGTTACTGTCCATATTAAATAGCATAAAACATCTTAACTTAAAAAAAATTCATCAAGTTGTACAATTATAATTTGTACACTTTCTTGGCTGGGCTCACTCACGTGTCTAAGGTTGTCTGACAGACAGCTAACCTAGGCTGGTTTCTGCTAGGGCAATTCAGGAGGCTCAGCTTTGCAATATATGCCTGTCATTCTTTGGCAAGCTAGTCCAAACATGTTCTCAGGATGATGGCAGGGGTGCGAAAGTGCCGCTCTCAATGTTCAAGTCCATTTCAAGCCTCTGCTTTCATCCCGTCTGCTAACATTCCACTGGTCAAAGCAAGTCACATGGTAGAAGCTAGATTCAAAGGCAGGTCACTACACTCATGGTGGGCAGGTACTGCACAGTAAATGGTAAAGGCCGTGGATACATGGAGGATGATGACCGGGGCCATCAACACAGTTGTGGGAGAAAGGAAAATGAAGTTATTGACAATACTGTGAAATACATACAATAGTTGAGAGGAGTACAGGGTGCTTTAAGGACAAAGAAAAGGCTACATTTCATAATTTTATCTGGTATTAAAATTGTTTATGGAAAAATTTGTGCAACGTGATATCCCCTTCCAGGCTATGAACTTCTTGCATATGCTTCATTTTCACATTTTCCACAGCCCCTGGCATAAAATAGGCCCTTAAACATTTGTGAAATAAATGCTCCGTCATAAAGGTAGTCCATGTTTATTTCAGGTTCCAGAAGAAAGACACCCACATATGTGGCAAGATGTATCTTTACATTTTACAGTCATTTCAGTGAGCTCATAATCTCCATTTATAGTTTCCAGTCAAGTGAAAGTTTGGAAGAGTTCTAGCACTGTGATTGACGGCTAGATCATTTGAATTTTGATGTGTTCCTTTTTTGGGGATTGAGTTGGAGTTCTTATGTGTGTCTTATTAAATTGTGGTAAAATATACATAACATGAAATTTACCATCTTAGCTCATTTTAAGTACACAGTTCAATGGCTTTAAATGAATTCATCTTTTTGAGCAACCGTCCCCGCCATCCATCTCTAGAACTTTTTACCTTTCCAAACTGAAAGTCTGTACCCATTAACCAATGACTCTCCATTCTCCTGGCCCCCTAGTCCTTGGCGACCACCAGTTTACTTTCCCTCTATGAATCTCACTATTCTAGGCACCTCATATAAGAGGAACCATACAATCTTTCTGAGTTTGGCTTAGTTCACTGCTTAATGTCCACAAGGTTCATCCATGTTGCAACACGTCAGAATTTCCTTCCTTTTTAAGGCAGAATAATATTCCATTGTGCATATATATTACATTTTGTTTATCCATTTGTCTGCTGAACAATTGGGTTGCCTACCTTTTGCCTGTTGTGATGTGTTCCTTTTATGTGTAAAGCAACTTTTGCCCAGGTATGGAATTCTGGAGTGGAAAGGCCACAGCCCCCAATTTCAAAGGGAGATGAACTGCCACACAAAAACAATAGAGCTAAGACTCCTGGCCTGATTACTTTCACCACAGATCATTTTTTAAATAGGAATTCTGTTAATGATACCAGAGAGAAAATAATAGTGACTTTTCTGAGGGCAGCACATTTGGCTGGGAACTTAGGAACAGGAGGGGACATTGAGTCAAGCCTCATTATTAACCCCAGAACAGTAGCCAGAGTGTGGCAGGCACCATGATTTCAAAACTAGTCCTGTAGATGGAAGGTCATGGGTGGACTGACAGACCATTTCTAAGGTTGATTCCCACCCTTGGCGTTTGTTTATATCTGGTTTCATTGATTCTGTGAGTTCTGTGGCACCATTCCAATATATTCCTTTTCTGCTGAAGTTAAGCAGAGCTGGGTTCTGTTGTTTGGAGCCAAGAACATTGACCAGTAAACGACAGTGACATCTTTTTGTTTGTCACTAAAACAAAACACTAATTAATTCACTTTTTAAAGCTACCAAATAGGCATGGGTCAAAGAAAAATAATACTGTTGGAAAGAGTGTGAACAATAGGTGCTGATGGGTGTTGAACTAGGAACCCTGTTTAAGATTGAAAGTTTGGAGAGAAGGATTCTGGGAAGATGACGGTGGTGACACAGCTTTTCTTCCCCAGTTTTGTATTGTGATAAAATACACATAATACTAAATTTACAAAATGTTACAAAATAATAAAAATCTTAAGCATTTTAGGAGTCCAGTTAGGTAGTATTAAGTACACTCACATTACTGTACAACCATCACCACCATCCATCTCCAGAATTCTTTTCATCTTGCAAAACTGAAATTCTATGCCCATTAAACAATAACTCCCAAATTCCTCTTTTCCCTTAAACCCTGACAACCACCATTATACTCTATCTCTATGATTTTAACTACTCTAGAAACTTCATATAAGTGGAATCATAATATCTGTCTTTTTGTGATTGGCTTATTTCACTTAGCATAGTGGTGATGGGTTTTTAAATCTCTCTGGATCCCCACTTAAATTTAAAACAGAGCAACTGGGGAACAAACCCAAAACCAAAGGACAATGTTTATAACACAGCTAGGTTCTATGGACTAAACTGTGTCCTCCACAAATTCTTATGTTAAACGTAAAACACTAATATGACTATCATTGGACTCAGAGCTTTTAGGAGGTAATAAGGTTAATGGAGACATGAGGGTGGGTCTCTGCTACACTGGGATAGGTGACCTTCAAAAGGGAGAGATTTCTCTCTTTCTCTATGAACCAATGCCCTGTTGCTCCTCAGTTCAGTAACTGCCTGCTGCCCCTCCACTGCAAGAAGGACGACACTTCATCTCTGCCTCAGGCTGGAACCAGGCCTGGTACAAATGTGCTCAATGCTAAGTCATCCTCAAGAATGAATGAATGACTCCTTGACCAAAATGGCCGTAGTATCCAAGCCAGGCAGACAGCAGAGTCAGGCCATGGTCATGGGGTACAAGAGTGGTGGAAGCCATGGGACAACTACCCTTGCTGAGAGCATCCTCTCCTGTTACCCTGCCAGGCCCCAGCTGTCCCTGGAGTAAAGCGTGCCAAGTGCGAAGGCCCTTCAGAGAGCAGAAGAAAGCTCAGTATCCAACATAACTAGGAAGCCGTCCCAAAACAGGCGTGGGGAGACTGACCTGAAGGCTGGGCTGCCCGGAGGCCTGCAGAGCAGGCTGTAGGGCTTGGCTGAAGAGATCGTTGGTGATGGGCGTCCTGGACTGGACGCTGGAGGACATTGGTGAGATCCCTGAGGAATGGCCCTAGAGACAGAGCAGTGGTCAGTGCCGCCCTCAGAGCATCACAGTCTCCCCACACATCCGCACCCCGTCACATCACCCCATTGTGCCCCTACAGTGCCCAACTCCCAATAGGGGCTTGAATGAGACAACCCCACAGAGGGGCCTAAAAGCCCATTATGTATGCAGGAGAGCTTTAGTTCTTTTCCACTCCAGGGAAATGAAATCAAGCCCCAGAGCTAGGCTAGGACCCCAGAGCTGGGAGAGATGACCCTGGAAGATGGGGTGACTGCCACCAGCAATGCTTCAGCTTGTGAGGAAGGGCAGAGTGTGTGAGGGGAGGTGCTTCTTAACTATGAGGAGGAGAACTCAGTCAGGACTGTGCTCAACCCCAACTTCTGCACCCTAAGGCCAGTGAGGGGAAGGACGAGCTGCAGGTACAAACCCACCAGGACTCCAGGCAGAGGTCAGCTCAAACCAGATCTAGCACCAGGCTCAGCAAAAGGAAACCCTTCCACTGCTAGGGAGCTCCTGCATTGGGGGCCTGGCCTCAAGCTTCCTGCCCTCTGTCCATACCTGGGTACCAGGAGTCGGCGTGTGAGAGCTGCTCCCCGGAGTCTGACCATGTGTCTCTGATCCTGCTGGGAAGAATCAGACCTGAACCTCTCATGGCCCCGACCGGCCCACCACAGTCCCAGCAGCCAATGGGCTGGGCCAAGTCTGAACTGTGTAGGGTGGGTTTTCCAGGCAGGCCTCCCTGGCAGACCATCATGCTTCCTCTCATTTTCTCTAGATGCTGTCCCCAACTGGCCCCTGTCATCTCCATATCCTCACTGCTTGTCAGAGAGGAGGGCAGCCCAAGGGGAAGGTGGAGTGGAGGCTGGTATGGGGGAAGGGGTGTTGTCCCTGAAGGGAGCAACAAGGAATGGGACCCACATCTGGTCTGGGCAGGGACAGCCTTCCAACTTGACCCACTGACCCAAAAGACCTTGAATGCTAAGTAACCTCAAGGAGCCCTTTGAAAGTGGGCATTGAGGCAGGCTCTGAGCATGGCAGGAATGCGGGCACCCAGCAGGGAATGCCTGAGTCAGGCAGCCAGGGAGGCCGGGGCTCGGGGCAGCAGCCAGGCCAACCTCAGTTGGGAACCCAGCCACATCTGGCAGGAGCCTCCTCCCGTACTTGCACCCCACCCTGCATCACGGGGCCCACTTCACACCCTGGCCTACCACAACCGTGGCAGAGGAAGAAGGAAGGTCCATGTGGGGCCCAGAAATTAGCCTCCAACCTCTCCACCCTTTGGAATCCATACCCCACAAGCCAAGGTGGAAGGGAAGAGATCTGAACAGTCACTGGGCTGAGCTATCACGGAGGCCAGAGAGGCTGTCCCACTGGCCCAAGGCACACAGCAAGGGAGGCAGAGGTGGGGCCAGGCCAAAGTTCAAGCTCTCTGGTATCCATCACCCCAATCCAGCCCTCCAGGACCGCATCCTGGACTTCTAGGCAGCCTCTTGATTTGCAAAACCTGTATCTCTCCTTCTCTCTACTTCCTTGTGTCACCTCGTGCTATGCTTCCTGCCTGCCCTGGCCCACTAGGTGAAAAGTCACTAACCTGCTAGCTGAAGGGAATCACCTACCCACCTTCCAGGGCATCCCTGATCTCCCAGGGCCCTAGAGTAACCAAAGCCTTATGCCCAAAGGGGTGACTAATGGTGGAACTGGGCACTGCATCACAGTGGAGGGAGACCTTTCCACTGGGGTGGGGTTTGAAGAACAATTGCTTCATGGATTTTGTCTCTGTGGATATGACCAGAGACAGAGCATGAAGACCCTTACACCCAGAAGCCCGGTTTTCAGGATGGCACTCACCCATAATAAGGCTTTGAAAGTGGGTAAGAGGACTGAAGGCAGATTTAAATAGCCTCAGGGTGGGGACTAAGTGTCAGACATGGGAGGTAAGCATTAAGTGCTAAGAAGTGGGTGTGCATTAAGTATGGGGGGAAGAGGTCTTGGGAAGGCTTAGTGTAGGCAAAGCAGAGCCACATGGTTTGGTGCAGGGAGAGATTCCAGAACTCTCAGACACAGCCATTTGTCCCCTTCAGAGTGCCCAAATGCTGTGCTCTCCAGGACAGCCAGGGACTGAGACAAGGCTAAGATGCTGGGAGGCAGAGGAGGCCTGGGCTGGAGCTGGTGTGACTGAGGGGTGTGCAAGTGTCCCCCATGAGTAGAGGTCTAGCTGTCTTGCTCCACTCCCACGAGAAATACCTCTGGCTGGGTAACACCGCTGGTCCCCAGAGTCCCTCCTTCATGGACAAAATACTGCCTAAATCCTTTTCCCTTCCCTCCCAGAACTACCACTGGTCCTGTGCCAGATCAGAGCCCCCTGTCTGCACCACCGTGAGCTCACACGCTGCTGAGTGACCTTGGGCGAGTCACATTTCCTCTGCTGCAGCCGCAGTCCAGGCCAACGTTTTGTGGGTTCCTCCGGCCGCCCTCCCCGCCTCTTTGCTAAGAATACCTGCCCCAGATAAATGCTCAGGCTCTGGCAATCCCTGCAAACCAACTCAGGCATCAAAAGGCTCCAGGCAGGGCCAGACTGGACAATTCCCCCCACCCCACCTCGAGTCCACCGCCCCACCACAGGGGGACCGCAGCGCAGCGCTGCCAAATTTGGGGGGAAGCATTTGTGTGCAATGCAGGGGAGGGGAGCTCATTCCTCGCGGCGGAAAGCCTCTGGCCCCACCTAGCCGGCTTTCTGACCCACTGTACAGGGGTCTAAACTGAGGCTCCCCTGGGGGGCTCCGGTCTCCCAGGTTCACCTATCCACCACGGCCTCAAAGCTGCACCCCCGTCCCACACCCGCCGTCTGGAGGGATCACAACGGCCGCGCCCCACCCAACCGGCACTGCCCCCTACGCTGGTGCCGATTCCTGGTGACAACCGCCACGTGCGGACAAGGGGGGAGCGGCCGGTCCCGGCACTGCAGAGGCAGCGCCCAGGTGCCCCATGCCTCTGCGCCGCACCGCGTCCCGGCCCGCAACACGGGGTCCACCCCTTTCCCCGGCCCGCGCTCGGGGCCGGGGAGGGGGCGGGGGCAGGCAGCGGGGTCTTTGTTCCCGCAGTCTAAGCGCAGTGGCGGCGGCAAGGGGTCCGCGCCCCCCTTGCTGGCCCAGCCTGCGTCCCGCGCAACAGCGGAGCCCGCAGCTCGGGAAGAGGGGACCTGGGTGCGGGTCCAGGCAAGAGAGAGCGTCCTGAACAGAGCCCCGGGCGTTGGAGGACCGAGGGCGCCTCTGGGCCGAAAGAGGGACCCGTTCGCTCCCCCTGCTCCCGGCGCTGAACGACTTAGCCGGGGCTCCAGCCCCCGCCGCTCGCTCGCCGCAGCGTTTCTGCCGGCTCAGCGTGCCAGCGTGCACACTCACACGCTCACCGGACCCACACGCGCCCTGCGGAGACAGCCCGGGACCCGCAGCGCCGCGCGTACGCACACCCTCGGGTAGCGCACACTCTGCACCCGCCCCGCCATGCCGGCCGCGGAGCCACCTACCATTCCAGACAGCGAAGATGCGGGGTCCGTTCCTCGGGTGGCTTTGGCTGGCGGCAGCGGTCCAGAGCAGCAGCAGCGCGAGCCCGGACCGAGCCAGCGGGGCCGAGACGCGGGCGCGAGGCGCCGAATTGGAGCGGAGACGGTGTCATCCTGCAAACCTTGCGACAGAGGCAGCAGCGGAGACCGAACCAGAAGGCGGAGTCAAAGCCTGACCCCATCCTGCCCCGACCCGCTGTCGCAGCTTTCTGGCATCTGGGCTGCTGTAGGGGGATGCACTTACCGAGGCCAGAGGAACCACCTGCTCCCTGGCAACTCCACGGAGAGTACCCGAGCCTGAAGGGCAGGGCAGACTTGTGGTCTTCTACGATCAGTGTCATGCCGCGTTCCCTCCAGAGGCTCAAAAACACTCTCCCCAACCCATGAAAGGTGCGGCCTAGAAGTCCGGGAGAACCTCTCCGAAGGGACCGGCAAAATCTAATACAAGGCAAACTTGCTAATGGCCACCCTAGAGGTTTGGATCCGAGGGCTGTTATTCTCAGGGGTCGTGCTGGCTTAAGTGGCCATAGCTCCCTCTGAGCCTATACGCAGAAGTAAGATGCTGCTCACTATAAACGGGGTGGAACCGAGGTTTGATGACCCTGGGGGGCACTCAGCGGCCCGTCATTGCTCTGCTGTGAGGAGGGGTTTTCATCTTGGCCTGGCTCTCCCCCCTCCCTTCTCCAGCAACCAGCCTCCTGGGTAGCCTCCTCCCAAGCCATCTGCGGTTTAAGCTCAGAAAACCCACTCATTTCCACGTGAGCGGAGGGAGATATAATTAAGAATGTTCCTTTTATTTCGTTTAGGTAATTCCTTCTAGTTTTAGTTCATTGAGTGTTTTATCTTGAAAGGGTTATCTATACTGAGGTGCTGATGTGTTTTTTCCCTTCATCTTGATGTGGTGTATTATGCTGATGGATTTTGTATGTTAAAACCATCTTTGCATTCCAGGAATAAATTCCACTTATTCATGGTGTATAATCTTTTTTGATATGGTACTGAATTCTGTTTGCCAGTATTTTGTTGAAGATGTTTGCACTAATGTTCATAAGGTATATTGTCTGTAGTTTTTTTTTTTGTAATGTCTTTGTCTGACTTCGGTGTCAAAGTAAAGCTGCTCTTGTAGAATGAGTTAGGCCCTGTTGTCTTCTCTTCAGTTTTTTTTTAAATAATTTATTTTGGTATCATTAATCTACAATTATATGTGCAATATTATGGTTATTAAACTACCCCCTTCATCAGGTCCCCCCCACCAACCCCATTACAGTCACTGTCCATCAGCATAGTGAGATGCTATAGAATCACTATTTGTCTTCTCTGAGTTGTACAGCCCTCCCCGTGCCCCCCCAACATTATATCTGCTAATCGTAATGCCCCCTTTTCCCCCTTATCCCTCCCTTCCAACCCATCTTCCCCAGTCCCTTTCCCTTTGGTAACTATTAGTCCGTTCTTGGGTTCTGTGAGTCTGCTGCTGTTTTGTTCCTTCAGTTTTTTTCTTTGTTCTTATACTCCACATATGAGTGAAATCATTTGATACTTGTCTTTTTCCGCTTGGCTTATTTCACTGAGCATAATACCCTCTAGCTCCATCCATGTTGTTGCAAATGGTAGGATTTGTTTTCTTCTTATGGCTGAATAATATTCCATTGTGTATATGTACCACTTCTTCTTTATCCATTTATCTACTGATGGACACTTAGGTTGCTTCCATTTCTTGGCTATTGTAAATAGTGTTGCAATAAACATAGGGGTGCATATGTCGTTTTCAAACTGGGCTGCTGCATTCTTAGGGTAAATTCCTAGGAGTGGAATTCCTGGGTCAAATGGTATTTCTATTTTGAGTTTTTTGAGGAACCTCCATACTGCTTTCCACAATGGCTGAACTAATTTGCATTCCCACCAGCAGTGTAGGAGGGTTCCCTTTTCTCCACATCACCAACATTTGTTGTTGTTTGTGTTTTGGATGTTGGCTATCCTCACTGGTGTGAGGTGATATCTCATTGTGGTTTTAATCTGCATTTCTCTGGTGAGTAACGATGTGGAGCATCTTTTCATGTGCTTGTTGGCCATCTGAATTTATTCTTTGGAGACGTGTCTATTCATGTCCTCTGCCCATTTCTTAATTGGATTATTTGTTTTTTGTTAAGGTGCGTAAGTTCTTTATATATTTTGGATGTCAACCCCTTATCAGATATGTCATTTATGAATATATTCTCCCATACTGTAGGATCTCTTTTTGTTCTACTGATGGTGTCCTTTGCTGTACAGAAGCTTTTTAGTTTGATATAGTCCCACTTGTTCGTTTTTGCTTGTTTCCCTTGCCTGGGGAGATATGTTCATGAAGAAGTCGCTCATGTTTATGTCCAAGAGATTTTTGCCTATGTTGTCTTTTCTAAGAGTTTTATGGTTTCATGACTTACATTCAGGTCTTTGATCCACCTTGAGTTTACCTTTGTGTATGGGGCTAGACAGTAGTCCAGTTTCATTCTCTTACATGTAGCTGTCCAGTTTTTCCAACACCAGCTGTTGAAGAGGCTGTCATCTCCCCATTGTATATCCAAGGCTCTTCTCTTCAGTTTTTGAGAAAAGTTTGAGAAGGATTGATATTAATTCTTTAAATGTCTGGTAGAATTCACCAGTGAAGCCATGAGGTCCGGGGATTTTTGGGGGGGTTAGTTTTTTTTTCAAGCAAAGGTTTTGTTCAAAAACTTCTCAGCACCATCCAGTTGTCAGATATTGGTAGATGTTTGATTACTGATTCAGTTTACTTCCTAGTTTATAGGTCTATTCATTTCTTCATGATTTAGTCTTGGCAGGTTTTGTATTTCTAGGATTTGTTCATTTCGTCTTGGTATTCTACTTGTTGGCATATGTGGGTAAAATTGTAGTATTTCCAGAATATCTCACCTGGCTTTGGTACATCTGCATATCAACAGGGTTCAGAGGTGGAAAGAAGTATGCTTTTAGTGTATTTGCTTCTTTCCTCAGGGGTGGAGAAGTTCATCTCCGTATCAATGGGTAATTACCTGGGCAACAGAGGGCTTATCTGTACCTGAGAAGTGAGGGGGAGGCCCTCCGCAAGTTTTGCTGCTGCTTGGGTGGGAAAGAGAGAAGGGCCTGGACTGCAGCTTGTAAGCAATAAATGGATTTTAAACTTTATCTCTCCCTTTGACTGATTTCAGTTTTTAGAGGTATTTTTTCCCCTGTATTTCCTTTCCCTGGACTTACAGCATACAATTTTTTATAGTACACTTTTATAGCCCTTTATTTTCCTGTGGAAGTGGTAGTCTCTACTTTGATTTTTTATTTTAATAATTTTTTTCTTTGTCCATCTACCTATAGGTTTATCAATTTTGTTGATCTTTTCAAATAACCAAATTTTGGTTTCATTGAGTTTTTCGGTTGTTTTTCTTTTCTCTATTTCATTTGTCTCTGCTCTAATCTTTATTATCTCCTTTCTTCTGTTAGCTTTGGGTTTAGTCTGTTCTTACCTTTCTAGGTTTTTAAATTGTAAAGTAAGTTGCTGATCTGAGATCTTTCTTGTTTTTAATATAAGCATTTATAGTTACAAATTTATTCTTTTAGCACCATTTTTGCTGTGCCTCCTAGGTTTTGGTATGTCTTTTCATTCATCTCGAAGTATTTCCTGATTTCCCTTGTGATTTCTTTGATCCATTGTTTTTAAGTGTTGGTTAGTTTCCAGAGTTCTGTGTATTTTCCAGTTTTATCTGATTCCTAAACTTCATGCTGTTGTGGTCAGATATGATACAGTGATACAGAAGATACAGAGAAGAAAATGTGTATGTTAAATGTATGTCTAGTAGATCTAGCTGATTTCCTTGTGTTAAGTACTCTATTTCCTAACTTACGTTCTATCCGTTAGTGAGAGTGGGGTACTGAAGTCTCCAACTATTATTGTAGTGCTATTTCTCCCTTTGATTTTGTTACTTTTTTTTGCTTTATATACTTGGATGGTGTGTCATGAGGTGCATAAATGTTTATAATTTTATCTTCTTGCTGTATTTAACATTGTATTACCACATAATATTCTTGTCTCTTGTAAACTTTTTAAATTTAATGTATATTTGGTCTGATACTAATACAGACACCCCTGTTCTCTTTTGGTTACTATTTGCATTGAATATATTTTTCCATCCTTTCACTTAAATAGGTTTGTGTCTTTGGATCCCAAGTGAATCTCTTGTAGACAGCATATAATTGGATCATGTTCTTTTTTTATCCATTCTGCCAATCTCTGTCTTTTGATCAGAGAGTTTAACATACTTAAAGTAATTAGTGATAAGGAGAGGCTTACTTCTGTCATTTTGCTATTGGTTTTCTATATGATGTATAGGTTTTTGTCCCTCATTTATGGTTTATTTTTTCCTTTTGTGTTAATTTTTTTTTTTTCTTGGTGGTGAAATGTTTAACTTACTCATTTCTGGTTTTTATATTCTGTAGATATTTTCTTTGTGTCTACCACAGGGATTACATTTAATATCCTGAAGTTATAAAACCCTAATTTGAATATATGTAGCTTAACTTCAATAATACACTAAAACTCAGCCACTTTCCAGCTCTGTATGCACTTTTTTAAAGTTGTTTGTGTCACAAGATTACATCTTTATACATTGTGTGCCCTAAAGCATAAACTAATAATTATTTTAAATGTACCAGTCTCCATACACCACAAGCCTCCTACAGTGTTGGTGGGACTGCAAATTGGTGCAGCCACTGGGAAAAGCAGTATGGACGTCCTCAGAAAACTAAAAATAGAAATACCATTTGAGGCATCCAGATTGGCAAGGAAGAAGTCAAACTGTCCCTGTTTGCAGATGACATGATATTGTACATAAAAACCCTAAAGAATCCACTCCAAAACTAGATCTAAAATCTGGATTCAGCAAAGTTGCAGGATACAAAATTAATACACAGAAGTCTGTTGCATTCCTATACACTAACAGTGAACTAGCAGAAAGAGAAATCAGGAAAACAATTCCATTCACAATCGCATCAAAAAGAACAAAATACCTAGGAATAAACCTAACCAAGGAAATGAAAGACCTATACCCTGAAAACTACAAGACAGTATTAAGAGAAATTAAAGAGGACACTAATAAATGGAAATTCATACCATGCTCTTGGCTAGGAAGAATTAATACTGTCAAAATGGCCACATTGCCTAAAGCAATCTACAGATTCAATGCAATCCCTATCAAAATACCAACAGCATTCTTCAATGAACTAGAGCAAATAGTTCTAAAATTCATGTGGAACCACAAAAGACCTCGAATAGCCAAAGCAATCCTGAGAAGGAAAAATAAAGCAGGGGGAATTACACTCCCTGACTTCAAGCTCTACTCAAAGCCACAGTAATCAAGACAATTTGGTACTGGCACAAAAACAGACCCATAGACCAATGGAATAGAATACAGAGTCCAGATATAAACCCAAGCATATATGGTCAATTAATATATGATAAAGGAGCCATGGATATACAATGGGGAAATGATAGCCTCTTCAACAGCTGGCATTGGCAAAACTGGACAGCTACATGTAAGACAATGAAACTGGATTACTGTCTAGCCCCATACACAAAAGTAAACTCAAAATGGATCAAAGACCTGAATGTAAGTCATGAAACCATAAAACTCTTAGAAAAAAACATAGGCAAAAATCTCTTGGACATAAACATGAGCAACTTCTTCATGAACATATCTCCCCGGGCAAGGGAAACAAAAGCAAAAACGAACAAGTGGGACTATATCAAACTAAAAAGCTTTTGTACAGCAAAGGATACCCTCAGTAGAACAAAAAGACATCCCACAGTATGGGAGAATATATTCATAAATGACATATCTGGTAAGGGGTTGACATCGAAAATATATAAAGAACTCATGCACCTCAACAAACAAAAAACAAATAATCCAATTAAGAAATGGGTAGAGGAGCTGAACAGATACTTCTCCAAAGAAGAAATTCAGATGGCCAACAAGCACATGAAAAGATGCTCCACATCGTTAATCACCAGAGAAATGCAGATTAAAACCACAATGAGATATCACCTCACACCAGTTAGGATGGCTAACATCCAAAAGACAAACAACAACAAATGTTGGCGAGGATGTGGAGAAAAGGGAACCCTCCTACACTGCTGGTGGGAATGTAAACTAGTTCAACCACTGTGGAAAGCAGTATGGAGGTTCCTCAAAAAACTCAAAATAGAAATACCATTTGACCCAGGAATCCCACTCCTAGGAATTTACCCTAAGAATGCAGCAGCCCAGTTTGAAAACGACATATGCACCCCTATGTTTATTGCAACACTATTTACAAAAGCCAAGAAATTGAAGCAACCTAAGTGTCCATCAGTAGATGAACGGATAAAGATGTGGTACACATACACAATGGAATATTATTCAGCCATAAGAAGAAAACAAATCCTACCATTTGCCACAACATGGATGGAGCTAGGGGGTATTATGCTCAGTGAAATAAGCCAAGCGGAGAAAGACAAGTTCAAATGATTTCACTCATCTGTGGAGTATAAGAAGAAAGAAAAAACTGAAGGAACAAAACAGCAGCAGACTCACAGAACACAAGAATGGGCTAACAGTTACTAAAGGGAAAGAGACTGGGGAAGATGGGTGGGAAGGGAGGGATAAGGGGGGAAAATGGTCATTACAATTAGCACACATAATGTAATGGGGGGAACATGGGAAAGGCAGTATTTACAGAGAAGACAAGTAGTGACTCTATAGCATCTTATTACACTGATGGACAGTGACTTTAATTGGGTATGTGGGGGGGACTTGATAATAGGGGGTCTAGTAACCATAATGTTGTTCAAGAGATTGTATAGTAATGTTACCAAAAAAAAAAAAAAAGAAATACCACTTGACTCAGTAATTGCACTCGTAGGAATTTACCTGAAGGAAATAAAATCCCTGATCCAAAAAGATATATGCACCCATATGTTTATTGCTGCACTGTTTGCAATTGCCAAAATATGGAAGCAACCTAAATGTCCTTTAATAGATGAATGGATAAGGAAGATGTGGTACATATACACAATGGAATATTATGCAGCCATAAAAAGAAGAAAGCCTGCAATTTGCAACAACATGGATGGATCTAGAGGTTACTATTCTCCGTGAAATAAGCCAGGTGGAGAAAGACAAATATCATATGATTTCACTTATTTGTGGAATATAAAAACAAAGCAAAACAGAAAGAACAAAAACAGCTTTAGACTCACAGACACTGAGTCTGAGAAATGACTAGTGGTTACCAAGGGGAAGCGGATTGGGCAGGGGGAGAGGGAGGACTGTTGAACCACTGGGATGTACATTTGTTTAAAAAAAAAGTACTAGTCTCTTAGGTAGAAAACAACATGCACAGTTACAAAGCAGTCATAATAATAGCAGCTTTTAGTGTAAAAAAGTTTTAAAATTAGCTCTTAAATCATATAGAAAACAAGAAGTAGAGCTACAAACCATTGTTACTATAATATGAGCTTTTATAGTTGACCTTGTATTTACCTTCATTGAGATCTTTATTTCTTCATATGGCCTCAATGTTACTGTCTAGTGTCCCTTCATTCCCCCCTGCAGAACTTCCTTGAGCATTTCTTGAGTGACAAGTCTACTTATAATGAACTCCTTAAGCTTTTTTATTTATCTGGGAATGTTTTTTTCCCCTTCACTTTTGAGGGTAGTTTTGTTTTGACTAGATATAGGATTCCTGGTTGACAGTTTTTTTTTCTCCTTTTAGCACTTTGAAACTATCAGCCCCCTGCCTTCTGGCCTCATTAGGTCTTTTTTCAGGGACAGTTTCTGTTGTTTTCTTCCCCTTCTAAATGGGTTTCTTTGTATATGTCATGATTTTCTTGTTGAAAACTGGCTTTTGAAACTAAAAATGTAGTATCTTCAAATCAGATTCTAACCCTTCTCCAGCATTTACTGTTTTTTGTTATTTTGATTCTTGTAGGCTATGTCTTTGCTAAGGTATAAACTGAAGGTCTTCTCAAATTTTCTCTGAGCCTGCATCTGTCCCTAAGCATGCTTGGTCATTTTCTGATTTTACCTGTATGTGCAGTTGCTTCTGAAAATCCTGGTCTTTAATGTCTGGCTCTCAAAAGGGGAAAAAGAAAAATGAAGGAAGAAGAAAAAGAGTGCTGTCCTTTAAAAACCTTGAAAGTCACTTCAGCCAGAGATGAAGGGGCTTGTAATAATGGGGGGAAGTGCAACACTGAGGGCTGTCTTCTTTTTGTGTACCTGTGTGATCAGAAGTAAAAATCAGTGATCAGTAAACAGTTCCCCAATATTTGGAGGACAAGATCCTTTTTGCCCACTCTGGTTCCTGTAGGCTATGTGTAAGCTGTTCCTGGACACATGTGCAACTGCCTGTTAAGGTGCTGGGGGAGGAGAATGGGTGGCTGCTACTGTGCTAAGAGCTGATATTCGCTCATATTCATAGCAATTTACCATCCAAACCTTCCACTTTAATTTGCAAGCTTTCAATAGACTCCAGAGTTCAAAATAGTTATATCAGACACATTCTGCCTGTGCAATTGTCTAGATCAGGAGACAGGTTCCTGAGACTTCCTACCCTTGTCATCTTCCCAGAATTCCCCACATCTCATTTTAAAAGCTCAGGAAGAGTAATTTCACACAAAAATTGCAACAGAAAAGAAATAAAATTAAATCTCATACAAGATCATTGTAAGAAAGCGGAGAAAAAGCAGCATATTTACATCCCTATAGACAAAGAAAGCATACCTAAGAATGTGCAAGAAACATACAAAAGCTACAATCATCTATTTCAAAATGAACTCAAAGTTCCTAAGAAAATGGTGTAAAATATGAAAACACATCAATTAGAATTAGGAAAACTCAGAAATGAGGTGAGAGAACTCAGGAAAGAAAATTACAAATTAAAAAAAAAAAAATACAAAATGAAGTCTAAACCAAAAGGAACAAAAGTGGGAATAAATACAACAGATAATACTATGAGAAATATATGGTGAAAAGGTAGGATATCTTAAAAAAGAAAAGAAAGTGATAGAAAAAGATTTGAGAAAAAATGACAAATATTGAAGAAAGACAATGAAGATCCAACAAATGGATAACAAAACTCCCCTTAAGAAGCAAACTAAAACAAGAGAACAGAACTGTTCTAAAACTTAAAATTCAAAACAGCTCTCCTGAAAAAAAAAAAATCTGAAACTACATTTTGAAAGAGCATACCACATGACTGAGACTACTCATCTAAAACAAGCAACACCAAGAGATAGTCTAGTAAAATTATTGTATCTTATAGAAAAAGAAAAAATTATTTTGGTAACTGGGAAAAAAGAGCAAGTAACTTATAAGGGAAAGAAAATTAAGTTTTAATTGTCAGAAAAAAAAAGAAATGTATCAAAGAAATCTCTCAAGGAAAGAGTCAAGGATTTTATATTTAGAAAACAGATTTACAATGGCAAAAGTGACAGATGAATTGTTATTAACATGAAAAAGCTCAAGGGATATTGTAGCCCTTCCTGAGAAATCTCATAGAAAATGAGTTTCAATTGTAAAAAATGAGGGGTGAGCATTAAACATAGAATTCCTTGGAGAAGTAAAAGCGTTAAAAGGAAGAAGTTAAAGTATTTAATGGGTATAGCTTCAGATAAAATATAACACATGTTAATATGGAGAGGAGTGGATAGAGTAGAATAAAAAGAGCATATACAAAAAAATTTAAACTTTTCTCAGTAATTACATTGTTGATGATGGTAGTATAGTTATTCCGGAGACTGCTGTATATGTAGTGTGGAATAAAGTAAATGAGTAATTATGGAATACCCCCTATGTTCTTGAGAACTAGAATTCTCAGGGTAGAAGAAAGGAAATAAACATGTAATACAGAAAAGGTTACATAGGCCCATGTAGTCTTGAATCTGATGTAGCAGTATAAGTTATCTCTGCATCCCTATGAATATAGAACTAGATATAAATATGGGTATAAATATACAGATCTCTCCCTAGCTCTGTTCACTACAGTAACTTAGAAATAATGACTTCTCCTGTATCAGTAAGTATCCCTAGTGCCCAGATTGTGGTCCTGAAATAAAATTTGCCACTAAAAACTATCTGAAAACGATCTGAGCTTCTTGAAGAAATGGCTTATTCTTGTGTCTGGGGCAAGAAATGTACAAGATGAGCTTGAAATTCTTGCTGTGCCAGACAGTAAGGAAACTATCAAAAAACACCATATGCTAAAAGGACTCAGCCTCAAGCTGAAGAGGCTCCACTGTGATGGTACCATGGATTTCAACATGAGCAAATGCAGGCAAATACACTGTGGAAAACAGGAGCCATTTTTGAGAAGAGGTAAAATTACAGAGGAGGGGAAGACTAGAAAAAAATGTGGTGTTAGACTGTAATCTGAAGTACCGGTGTGAAAACATATATAATTTACACTTATATTTCATAATACAACATGTATATGAACATATAATATATATATGAAGTGGATATATAGATGAATGGGTTTCAATGTGTAAACATTCATATACTTCTAAGCTTATCCACCAAGAGGGACTGGAAATGACATCACAGTGGCAATAAATACACCTCTAGCTTCCAGACTTGGAAATGTGAAAGATGAAATTTACACAAGAAAGCATGGGGACTTCCGGGAAGATGGCGGTATGAGCAGGGCGGCAGAAATCTCCTCCCCAAACTGTATATATCTGAAAATACAGCAAATACAACTATTCCTAAAAGAGAGACCAGAATACACAGGGAAGTGCACAGTGTGCAGCTATACCTGAGAGGACACGGCACCCCGCGAGGCGGGTAAGATACGGAGCCACGACCCAGCAGGACCCGAGCACTCACCCACCCCAGTGCACCAGCGGGGAGGAGACGATTCAGAGCTGGGAGGGAGTGGAAGTACACCCGTGAAATAACCCGCCCCTGTGATCTGTGCGGGGAGCGCTGACACACATTGTGCGGTGTAGCGGAGATTGGAGAGACAGAGGGTGCAGGATCTGAGCGGGGAACGTGTCAGGGTGCTTGCAGCCGGCTCCCGGGAAGGAAAAAAAAAAGAAAGAAAAGCGCGTGCTTTTTTCAGCGTTCTTAAAGAGACAGGAGCCCAGCGGAGGAGCCGGATCGCTCCGGCACACTCAGCCCAGCAGGCTTGGAGTCCTGGGGAGTTGTGGACCCCTTAGCTGGCGACTGGGAAAGGGTGGCCACCCTTAGACTTCTCACCAAGATCAACAGCCTCCCATTTGTTCCCACCCCGGCCAGAGCTATAAAGGGCCCTGCTGGCTGCGGAATAGTGGAGCAACAGCGCCACCTACAGCATCCCCACAGAATCTATTCCCCGTGGGCTTTTTTTTCTTTTTTGTTGTTGTTTTGTTTCGTTTTTTGTTTTTTCTTCTCTTTTTTCTTTTCTTTTCTTTCTTTCTTTTTTCTTTTTTCTTTTTAAAGTCTTAAAGAACCCAGCTGACATACGTGGCAACTACCAGCGACCACTTCTATAGCCATGAAAAGACAGAGGAATATGGTTCAGACCAAAATCAACCAGACAACCCCAGAGAGGGAGCCTGAAGAGATGGAAATGCACAGTCTTCCTGAAAAAAAATTCAGAATAAAAGTCATAACCATGCTGATGGATCTACAGAGAAATGTGCAAGAGCTGAGGGAGGAAGTGAGGGAAATGAGGAAAGACAATGTAAAAATCAGACAAGCGATCAACGGGTTTAACAGCAGACTGGATGAGATGCAAGAGACTGTTACTGGAATAGAAATCAGAGAACAGGAATACAGAGAAGCTGAGGCAGAGAGAGATAAAAGGATCTCTAGGAATGAAAGAATATTAAGAGAACTGTGTGACCAATCCAAATGGAACAATATTCGCATTATAGGAGTACCAGAGGAAGAAGAGAGAGAAAACGGGATAGAAAGTGTCTTTGAAGAAATAATTGCTGAAAACTTCCCCTCGCTGGGGAAGGAAATAGTCTCACAGTCCACGGAAGCCCACAGTTCTGCCAACACAAGGGACTCAAGGAAGACAACACCAAGACACATAATAATTAAGATGGCAAAGATCAAAGATAAAGACAGGGTATTAAAGGCAGCTAGAGAGAGAAAAAAGATCACCTACAAAGGAAAACCCATCAGACTATCATCAGACTTCTCAACAGAAACCTTACAGGCCAGAAGAGAATGGCATGATATATTTAACGTAATGAAACAGAAGGGCCTTGAACCAAGAATATTGTATCCAGCACGATTATCATTTAAATATGATGGAGGAATTAAGCAATTTCCATATAAATGAAAGTTGAGAGAGTTTGCCTCTCATAAACTACCACTACAGGATATCTTAAACAAACTGCTCTAGAGGGAAGCACCCCAAGGCTAAAAGGGTGTCACCAGAGAAAATAAAATCATAGCAAAGAAAGCAGACCATCCAAATACTAACTAAAGGCAAAGAATAAAACACCTAGTATATAAAGAATGGAGGAGGAAGAATAAGAAGGGAAAGAAATAAAGAAACATCAGACAGTGTTTACAATAACTTAACAAGAAAGTTAAGTTAGATTGTTAGATAGTAAAGAAGCAACCCTTGAACCTTTGGTAACCACGAATCTAAAGCCAGCAATGGCAATAAGTACATATCTATCAATAATCACCCTAAATGTAAATGGACTGAAAGCACCAATCAAAAGACACAGAGTAACAGAATGGATAAAAAAGCAAGACCCATCTATATGCTGCTTACAAGAGACTCACCTCAAACCCAAAGACATACAGAGACTAAAAGTGAAGGGATGGAAAAAGATATTTCATGCAAACAACAAAGAGAAAAAAGCAGGTGTTGCAGTACTTGTATCAGACAAAATAGACTTCAAAACGAAGAAAGTAGCAGGAGATAAAGAAGGACATTACATAATGATAAAGGGGTCAGTCCAAGAAGATATAACCATTATAAATATATATGGACCCAACACAGGAGCGCCAGCATGTGTGAAACAAATGCTAACAGAATTAAAGGAGGGAATAGGCAGCAATGCATTCATTTTAGGAGACTTCAACACACCACTCACTCCAAAGGACAGATCAACCAGACAGAATAAGTAAAGACACAGAGGCACTGAACACACACTAGAACAGATGGATCTAACAGACATCTACAGAACTCTGCACCAAAAAGCAGCAGGATACACATTCTTCTCAAGTGCACATGGAACATTTTCCAGAATAGACCACATACTAGGCCACAAAAAGAACCTCAGTAAATTCAAAAATATTGAAATCCTACCAACCAACTTCTCAGATCACAAAGGTATAAAACTAGAAATAAATTTTAGAAAGAAACCAAAAAGGCTCACAAATACATGGAGACTTAACAACATTCTCCCAATTAATCAATGGGTCAATGAGCAAATCAAAACAGAAATCAAAGAATACATGGAGACTAATGACAACAACAACACAAAGCCACAACTTCTG
This sequence comes from Smutsia gigantea, assembly GCA_032199065.1. Lineage (NCBI taxonomy): Eukaryota > Metazoa > Chordata > Mammalia > Pholidota > Manidae > Smutsia > Smutsia gigantea. The sequence continues at coordinate 20,667 of JAVSCE010000868.1, read as the reverse complement.
TGGGACGCAGCAAAGGCAGTTCTAAGAGGAAAGTATATTGCAATCCAGGCCTATTTAAAGAAGGAAGAACATTCCCAAATGAATAGTCTAAAGACACAATTACTGAAATTGGAAAAAGAAGAACAAATGAGGCCCAAAGTCACCAGAAGGAGGGACATAATAAAGATCAAAGAAGAAATAAATAAAATTGAGAAGAATAAAACAATAGAAAAAATCAATAAAACCAAGAGCTGGTTCTTTGAAAAAATAAACAAAATAGATAAACCCCTAGCCAGACTCATTAAGAGAAAAAGAGAATCTACACACATAAACACAATCAGAAATGAGAAAGGAAAAATAACGACGGACCCCACAGAAATACAATGAATTATAAGAGAATATTATTAGAATCTATATGCTAACAAGCTGGAAAACGTAGAAGAAATGGACAACTTCTTAGAAAAATACAACCTTCCAAGATTGACCAAACAAGAAACAGAAAAACTAAACAGACCAATCACCAGCAACGAAATTGAATCGGTAATCAAAAAACTACCCAAGAACAAAACCCCTGGACGAGATGGATTCACCTCTGAATGCTACCACACATACAGAGAAGAAATAACACCCATTCTCCTTAAAGTTTTTCAAAAAAGAGAAGAGGAGGGAATACTTCCAAACTCATTCTATGAAGCCAACATCACTCTAATACCAAAACGTGGCAAAGACCTCACCAAAAAAGAAAATTACAGACCAATATCCCTGATGAACGTAGATGCAAAAATACTCAACAAAATATTAGCAAACCGAATTCAAAAATACATCAAGAGGATCATACACCATGATCAAGTGGGATTCATCCCAGGGATGCAAGGATAGTACAACATTCGAAAATCCATCAACATCACCCACCACATCAACAAAAAGAAGAACAAAAACCACATGATCATCTCCATAGATGCTGAAAAAGCATTTGACAAAATTCAGCATCCATTCATGATTAAAACTCTCAACAAAATGGGTATAGACGGCAAGTACCTCAACATCATAAAGGCTATATATGACAAACCCACAGCTAACATCATACTTAACGGCAAGACGCTGAAAGCTTTTCATCTAAGATCGGGAACAAGACAGGGATGCCCACTCTCTCCACTGTTATTCAACATAGTAGTGGAGGTCCTAGCCACAGCAATCAGACAAAACAAAGACATACAAGGCATCCAGGTTGGTAAAGAAGAAGTCAAATTGTCACTATTTGCAGATGACATGATACTGTACATAAAAAACCCTAAAGACTCCATTCCAAAACTACTAGAACTAATATCTGAATTCAGCAAAGTGGCAGGATACAAAATTAACACACAGAAATCTGTTGCTTTCCTATACACTAACGATGAACTAACAGAAAGAGAAATCAGAAAAACAATTCCATTCACAATTGCATCAAAAAGAATAAAATACCTAGGAATAAACCTAACGAAGGAAGTGAAAGACCTGTACTCTGAAAACTACAAGACACTCCGAAGAGAAATTAAAGAGGACACTAACAAATGGAAATGCATCCCATGCTCTTGGCTAGGAAGAATAAATATTGTCAAAATGGCTATACTACCTAAAGCAATCTACAGATTCAATGCAATCCCTATCAAACTACCAACAGCTTTCTTCAATGAACTCGAAGAAATAATTCTAAAATTCATATGGAACCACAAAAGACCCCGAATAGCCAAAGCAATCCTGAGAAGGAGGAATAAAACAGGGGGAATTATGCTCCCTGACTTCAAGCTCTACTACAAAGCCACAGTAATCAAGACAATTTGGTATTGGCACAAAAACAGACCCACAGACCAGTGGAACAGAATAGAAAATCCAAACATTAACCCAAACATATACAGTCAATTAATATTTGATAAAGGAGCCTTGGATATACAATGGGAGATGACAGCCTCTTCAGCAGCTGGTGTTGGAAAAACTGGACAGCTACATGTAAGAGAATGAAACTGGACTACTGTCTAGCCCCATACACAAAGGTAAACTCAAGGTGGATCAAAGACCTGAATGTAAGTCATGAAACCATAAAACTCTTAGAAAAAAACATAGGCAAAAATCTCTTGGATATAAACATGAGCGACTTCTTCATGAACATATCTCCCCGGGCAAGGGAAACAAAAGCAAAAATGAACAAGTGGGACTATATCAAGCTGAAAAGCTTCTGTACAGCAAAGGACACCATCAGTAGAACAAAAAGACATCCTACAGAATGGGAGAATATATTCATAAATGACATATCTGATAAGGGGTTGACATCCAAAATATATTAAGAACTCACGTACCTTAACAAACAAAAAGCAAATAATCCAATTAAGAAATGGGCAGAGGACATGAATAGACACTTCTCTAAAGAAGAAATTCAGATGGCCAACAGGCACATGAAAAGATGCTCCACATCGTTAATCATCAGAGAGATGCAGATTAAAACCACAATGAGATATCACCTCACACCAGTGAGGATGGCCAACATCCAAAATACAAACAACAAATGTTGGCGAGGATGTAGAGAAAAGGGAACCCTCCTACACTGCTGGTGGGAATGCAAATTAGTTCAGCCATTGTGGAAAGCAGTATGGAAGTTCCCCAAAAAACTCAAAATAGAAATACCATTTGACCCAGGAATTCCACTCCTAGGAATTTACCCTAAGAATGCAGCAGCCCAGTTTGAAAAAGACATATGCACCCCTATGTTTATTGCAGCACTATTTACAATAGCCAAGAAATGGAAGCAACCTAAGTGTCCATCAGTAGATGAATGGATAAAGAAGATGTGGTACATATACGCAATGGAATATTATTCAGCCATAAGAAGAAAACAAATCCTACCATTTGCAACAACATGGATGGAGCTAGAGGGTATTATGCTCAGTGAAATAAGCCAAGCCGAAAAAGACAAGTATCAAATGATTTCACTCATATGTGGAGTATAAGAACAAAGAAAAAAACTGAAGGAACAAAACAGCAGCAGACTCACAGAACCCAAGAACGGACTAATAGTTACCAAAGGGAAAGGGACTGGGGAAGATGGGTGGGAAGGGAGGGATAAGAGGGAAAAAGGGGCATTACGATTAGCAGATGTAATGTTGGGGGGGCACGGGGAGGGCTGTACAACTCAGAGAAGACAAGTAGTGATTCTATAGCATCTCACTACGCTGATGGACAGTGACTGTAATGGGGTTGGTGGGGGGGACCTGATGAAGGGGGTAGTTTAATAACCATAGTGTTGCACATGTAATTGTGGATTAATGATATGAAAATAAATTATAAAAAAAAAAAGAAAGAATGGGAAAGTATCTTTATAATCAGGGCAGTTTTCTTAAATAGGATACAAAAAGCACTATCCGTCAAAATAAAGTTGAACTTTTAAGAAGTTCTTTAAAAATACCATTAAGAGAGTAAAAAAGCAAGCCATCAACTGGGGGAAGATAATCACAGTATGCATTTTTGACAAGGACCTATATCTGTTGAATTCTTAATTTTAGGGACCATCCTTCTTCCCTCTAAAAGTTCTTTTTGGGTTTTCTCATGTATGCCTGGTCCTTTTTCATCATGTCTTAATTCTTTCTTTAGTGTCTTTAATAAATTTTATCATGCTTATTTTATTTCCTTTTTCATTGACTTCCTAATTAATATCTGACATTTTTAACTCTTGTTTTTCTGCTCTTTTCTGCTTATTTCCATGAACAATTGCTTTCTTTATGTGAAATTTTCAGTTTAGCTTTCTTCTATCCTGTTGGATGGCATGGGTTTTGGTAGTGTTGCTCCAAAGAGGATTTGTATTTGCTTAACCATGAGCCCCAGTTCCAAATTTTTTTAAAAGTGTACATTTTATTGGATCTAAATTATCTCTAAATAAAGCTGACTTAACAAAACTCAAGGTAATAGTTAACCAAGATAGGGCCCTAACTTATTTTACTTTTATGTCTTTAGTCTTTGTATTTTTTATTCATGTTGATCTGGCTGTTGTCATTTTCTGTGAGAGAATAAACTGGATTAAAAATTTTTAATTGTAAATACTCAAGTGACATGTTATTTACCTTTTCCCCCTTATTAAATAGCAGAGCACAGCCTAGTCAACTTCACTCACACAAAAGCCACTCAACTACAATTTTCTCCTGCTACTGAATATTTATTCTCTCAATGGACTGCCTCAGTTTCTGTATCTATTCATTGGACCAATTTTGGATGTTTCTGAAAATTTGACCACAAACTTGCATGAAGTACAGGTGTAGGGTTTCAAATTCTCGGGGAAGACATTGTTTCACACAGATCCCCTCACTGCCCTGTCCTCACAGCCAAGGAGAGAGAACTTTTCTTCTCTTAGTGCTGATACATGGGTTTGGTGTGTTTGTTCTTGTAGTCAGTCTGCCCTTTTACTTAGGGTGCAAATTTTTTAAAGGCTTCAACTTCATGTAGTAGTGTCAGTTTCAATCTCTGAGGCAACCAGTGCTTTGGTGGTACAACAAAATTCTCCAAGCAAGGTTTCTAGGACCCCTAATCTCTCTGGATAGGTACTCATCCACTTTCAAGTTCACTGTCTTACTTCCAGTTACCCTTTCATTTCTGGCATCTGAGGATTTCCCATTTCTCCTGTGACCATGGCTATGTGGTTTTAAATTAAGTATATTAATTTATGCATTTGTTTGTAGCAGGAGTATATACAAATGATTTTCATTTGCTATTTGCCAGACCCAGAAATCCCCATATTAATTTTGTGAACAGAAAAATGTTATTTTAAAATCACAAATGTGCATTCTAATATTTTGTTTTCTAATAGCTAATGATTGGGCCAAATAACCTCTTGAAGGTTTAATGAATAATTGCCCACCACTTTCTCAGAGAGAGCTAATGAAGGTATCAATGTCTCCAAATATGGATTGCTGAAGGACTGGGCCCGAACATTTTCCTTTTTACCACATGTCTGGTCTCCCATGTTTGTCTTCTGTCCAGGATTCCAATTTTATCTAGAATCTGACCCTCACTTCCAAGCACAGTACCTATTTCATAAATTGGTTGCCAAAGAGCCTGTTTGGTCCTGGGTTATTCCTTCATTTGTTAATAATTTATCATTACAATGTTTCTGAACATTGTAATGATTCAGAATGCAGAGAGGCTTACCTCCTTTCCTAGGAGCAACAAGCTACAGTAAGTCAACCACATTTGGTGGATAGCTTTGGCCTGAATGATTCATTCAACCCATATTTATTGCTCACCTACTATGAGCCAGGCCCTGGTCAACTGCTGAAGACAAAGTGGAGTGTAAGATAGTCATTATTCATTCCCCTATGGAGATTATAATGAAATCAAATGAAACAGGAAATTCACCACACCTGGTATGTTCAGCTCCACTTTTGAGAAAAACAAAAGAAAGGGTTCCTGTCTCCCACAGGCAGTTAAGGCACAATACTGAACAAAGTTTAATAAAACCTGAAGTATGTGGTTCTGGTGCAAGTACTTTAGTAGATATGAGAGGAAGGATCCTAAAGAGGGCTGGATAGTTAGCCTGGATAGTTAGAAAGGATTTCTGAGAGGTTATATCTAAAGATGGGTAGGATGGAGGAGAAGGGGTTTTGGGGACAGCCATGAGGAACATGGGCTTCAGCCTTAAGACGGATTGACATACTTTGTGAAAAATCTCCCCAATAACTTATCAGAATAGCGGAGGTGTGAAGCACCTTCAACATTAGGCCCTCCCAGACACTGCAGTTTGTCTGCTCTCCTCAGTTAAGCTATCCCTCTCAGTTGCTGCCCTAGTCCTAGGCCCTACATTGGGACGTTCCAGAGTTAGGTTTTAACGTTTGTGCACACTTTTTAGCCTTTATCTGCTATGATCAACCTCATTATTTTATATTCACCTGCTTTGCTTGTTTCTTGTTTTCCTTAATCCTCAATTCCTTGAGTAAAGTCAAAGTAGCCCCTCTTCAATATTTTAGCTAATCCTAACTTCTTTGCAAACGCAATACAATTCTGACCGTGCATCTAAAATACGCAGTTTCTCCTTGGGAGTTCAATGGAAATCCCCCTCCCTAAATCTATTCTGTGAATGACTGTTACAGAAACTGCACCATTGCATGTTGGGAAGTACCAGGGGCCTGACTCGGTAATTCCCCTCAATGAGCCAACTTTTAGAGGGATTCATCCTCCGGTGCCTGGTATGCCCTTACAGTAGGTTCGCCGCGAGAAGCCGGAGGCGAGGAGCACAAAAGGGGCTTATGTGGGTAAAACTGTAATATTTCCAGAATATCTCGCCTGGCTTTAGTACACCTGCATATCAACAGGCGTTTCCCAGGGGTGGAGAAAAGTTCATCTGCATACCAATAGGTAATTACCTGGGCAACCAGGGCTTATCTGAACCTGAGAGGTTAAGGGAGGTCCTGGCTTGCTTCTGCCGGAGCAGGAGAAAGAGATGGCCCTAGACTGCAGTTTGTAAGCAATAAACGGGCTTTAAACTTTTACTACTCCCTTTGACTGATTTCGGTCTTAGAGGTATTTTGCCCCGGGGTTTCCTCTCCCTGGACTTACAGCTGACTTCACCACAGAGCGAGCTGTTTCAAGGTGAGGGCTGAGACGAACCGCTGGGGCGTGCCTGGAGAAAAGGCTCTCGGGAAAGGGCCCTCCGGGAGGGAAGGTTCGAAGGGTCGAAGTAGGAGGGAAGCAGAGGTCCGTGGGCTCGCTGAAGCCTGGCATCGGGGTTCCCACCTGCAGTGCTGTAACAAGCCGGCGTGGCCGACGGACTCCGCGTGCCTCCCAGAAAAGCGCGGGAATCACTGGGCTGTAAATCTTACACCAGGCCTCCCTCTCACGACTCGCGCCCTTTAGAACATTAACAAGGCACAGAACCCTTTCCAGCAAACTCACAGAAGGCTTCGCGACAGAAATTTCAAATGGCCCAGAAGTCACACACCCCGGAACCGGAAGCTTTGCAAGTAGCGCCCCTTGCCAGCCAGCTATTTGTAAGGGGCGGGGCCTCGGCAAGAACTGCAACTCCCAGAGTGCAGCATGAAGTTTCCGGTTTCCGGCGAAAGGACCGGAGTGAGTGTTTATACCGGCGGCCCTGCGGCCGGGTTCTTTCCGCGGGACGGGTGAGAGCGCTGGGACCCGGGCCGCGCGTACTGGACGTGTGTGGGCTAGTTAGCATGGTAGCTGTGGCATCGTCACCAAAAGACTAGTGTCCCTGCCCTGGCACTACCTCTCTGTGACCTTGGGCCGGTGACTTCACCTTTTTGAGTCTCAGTTTGCTCGTCCTTAATATGTGAATGGTAATGCCCGCCTCAAGGAACAATTGTGAGGATTAAATGGGATTTGATATATAAAAAGACCTGTTCCCTTCCTTGTCGTAAAGCTGGAGATGTAAGGTACCGTGAGGGTCCGCTGGTCGGCCTGGAAGCCTCACAGCGTTTTCTTTACTTTTTCCTACTAGAGGCCTGTTTGGAAGCAATAATGATTATAGCAAGGACTTGTCTTGCCCTACGAGATTCTTCCGCCCTTAGAGTCTCTTGTACATTTTCTGGGCACCCATATCTGACAGGCATTCGGACAATAAAGGCAAAAAATTCTAGTCTTTGCTTTCAAGGGCCTCTGAGAATGGGATGGGGGTGGAAGATTGAGAATTAAATAAGAGTTTTGTTACCCTTTGCCCTGAGGGAATGTGGAAACCACAGAGGAAAGGGAGAGGGGACAGAAGAATTATACCTGTGTTGGTCTTGGTAGTTTGTTAACAGGCCAAAGACGTAAGAGGAATTGCAAGCCAAGTTAGATAACCAGAGGTGTAAAGTGGTGGTGGTGGGAGGGAGGCTTGTTATGGATGGAGGCTTAGTGAGGGTGGAACAGTAAGAGCTGGGGAGAGTGGGGCAGGTCCAGGCTCTGTTGGGGAGGAAGGTTGGCAAAGGGAACGGAATGAATATTTGTATGCCAGGCTGCAGAGTTTAGACTTTGGTTTGGGGTTTTAAGAAGACTGACTTGGTCAGATCTGTGTTTTAAAATGATGAGTTGGGTGGCAACATGGATATTTGTTAGGAAGAAGCAAGAGGCAGGGAGCTTGTTACAGAGCTGTTACAGTTCAAACAAGAGTTAAAGAAAATTGGAAATAAGGAGTGTACATGTTGGAGAGATGGTTAGATGATCTCAGTTGAACCTCACAATGTTCCTGTTAGGTGAGATGGTGTTTTTATGTCCACTTTAAAGGTAAAGAAACTGAGACCGAGAGTTCTAAAGTTTCTTGCTATCCATCATAGGATGAACAAAAAGAGAGGACCCCAGATTCTAGTTCTGGTTTCCTGATGCCTCATATGCTTTTCTGACAGTGTCACACTGAATTCTCTCTCATTCAGTGCCTTGGTGGGGTGGGGTTGGTGTAGGGTGGTGGTCCTTTAACCACTAAGGTGTTATTCCTTTACAGGGAGAAAGAGAGAGCGCGAAAGAGAGAGGATGTCTCTCTCAGACTGGCACCTGGCAGTGAAGCTGGCTGACCAGCCACTTGCCCCAAAGTCTATTCTTCAGTTGCCAGAGACAGAACTGGGAGAATACTCACTGGGGGGCTATAGTATTTCATTTCTGAAGCAGCTCATTGCTGGCAAACTCCAAGAGTCTGTTCCAGACCCTGAGCTGATTGGTGAGTCACTGTGGACTGGGGATGGGCTGCTGTTCTCATCTCTTCTGAGGGAGGATACTTATGGAGTTACAAGGGTAAATTAAGAGTATGGGATTTGTTGCCTCATAACGTTAACACTCCAGGGGAGTGTTGTTGGGTGAATAGAAACAGTTAGTATAATAAAACGATTTCAGTTGCCATTTCAGTTGTGCATTATACCAAACCACTTTCTCAAAAAGTATCTTAACTCTGACATTGTTGAATTCTTTCTCCCCCTAGAGGAGGAGCCTGTTGGGGAGGGGCCCCATATGGCATGTGAGGTGGCTCTTAAGGGATGAGTAGAAGGATTTTTGGTTGGTTAGAGGGAAGGCAGTAAAAATGGAAGGAAGATGGCAAGGGCATTCTAGGTGAAGAAAGCTGAGATTTAAACAGACCATAATTAAGCCCTAAACGTAATTTGCTGATGGATCCACCTGGCAAAAAAGGTGTTAAGCCAATAAAACACTGGATCCATCCTTCACTGTTGCTGCTTTTTCCCATTCGTTTGAACCAAGCGATCTGTGTGATGTTAAGCTCCGGAATCTTCCTGGGCATAGGTTCTGTATTTTATGAGCTTGTATTTGCTAACAGTTGTCATTAAAAATGCATTTATTAAACAGGACTTTTTACAATAAGTTTTTTTTTATTAAAGTGTCATTAATATACAGTCTTATGTTGGTTTCAAATGTACATCCCTGTGGTTCAGCAGTCCTGTGATCAACTTATACTGTGATTGTGAATTATCGTGCTCCTATATTCCCCCCCTTTTCCCCCCCTGCACCGGCCCCAACCCCTCCCCCTTGGTAACCACTAGTCACTTCTCAGTGTCTATGAGTCTGCTGCCGTTTAAACAGGATTATTTTTTAAAGCATGTATCATTCTCCAGCTGTCTGTCCAATCAAGATAAGGTTCTTAGGGGACAGAAACCATCTAAATTGTTTTGAGAAGCAAGATATAAATGGACAGTTATTTTTTCAGATTTGATCTACTGTGGCCGGAAGCTCAGAGATGACCAGACTCTTGACTTCTACGGCATTCAGCCTGGGTCCACAGTCCATGTTCTGCGCAAGTCCTGGCCGGAGCCGGATCAGAAACCGGGTGAGGGGTGAGGGTTCTACAAGGGAAGCGTCTGTGTGTGCTTGAGGCATGGTCTTGGATAGAACAAAGGGGCGATTTACTGAGATCCTGATAGAGGAGATCTTTATTACTTTTGGATTGGACCACATTGATAAATAGTGCAATTTCGATCTTCTTGTGGCCAACAGCACTAGAGGAAGATTTGTTTCTTTACCTTTTAAGTTCATTACCCACTGTCTTCTAATGCAGTGGGAGAGTATGTGTCTATTTAAACTCCTTTATGTTAGCAGTTTATTTCTCAGTGAACTCTGTGTCTTTTTGTTGCTGCTGTTCTCATTAGAAAAAAGCTGGAAATTCCTTGAGCTCCTCTTATGCTGTAGTTCTCTTGTTAGCAAAGCTTCCCACAAACTGCCTCAGGCCATGATTTGTTCAGTCAGCTCGGTCTTCCTGCTATGCCGGTAATTTATTTTCCTGAAGCTTGAAAATATTTGAACAGTATTAAAGTAGCTCTCAGAGAAAACATACAAAGCTTCGAATGCCTTTTTGACTTACCAATAAAAGGTGCTGCTTGGAATTCATAGTTTAAATTTTGCACCTGTGTTTTAAAAGCTTCCCCAAGGATAATAAACCTAAGCTGCAAAAAAGAGATTAGCTTTGTCCAACTGGCAATTTGACATATTTTTATAATGCTCATGATTGCTATGACTGGTTATCAGCTTGAAATTTCCCCTTTTCAATTCTAAACATAAAGGAAGAAAAGATCTTCTTTTGTACACTGATGGGAACTGAAAAGAGAAAAGCAGTCTCTAACATCTGGAGGTTGACTTGACCCTCAGCTAGGCCTTGAAACATGAACAGTTTCACAGATCACCAACTTCTACAAGCCCACTCAGTCTGAGACTGTTCTGGACTAAGACAAAAATAAGACCCTCGTTTCTGAAGAGAGGCAAAAACCTGAGCATTGTCCACACCACAAAAAACCACATATCCCTTTATCATGACTATTATGAGTGACTGCTACTTCTTCCCCAATTAAAGCTTTCACCTTGCTCTAGATTTCACCTTAATCTAATTATTAAGATACCCAACCATAAAATCACCCCCACTTCCTGACAGCATCCAACCCAGAGTAAAATCCTGCTTCCTTAAACTTATCCCATATCCCCCAGCCGAAGCCTAAATCCTCAGAGTCCTTTCTAACAACATCTTATTGAGACACCCCCTGTTGCATGGACTGCATTCTCCTGTCTGTAGGAAGCAGTAAAGGTGGGCCCCTCTCTCTGGTGTTTGACTGGAGGGCATTGACAGAAGGAAAGTAACATTTGTTGCTTCTTTAAGCCAGACTGTTTCTGTTGGATATTTCATTTAATCATTGCAATGGTCCTGCAGGGTAGGTAGTAGCTTTAGCCTTTCATAGATAAGAAAAGGAGGGCAGGAAGGTATTTCTTCAAGGTTGCCTACTTAAAAAATGAATGCAAGAATGTGGTACATATACACAATGGAATATTATTCAGCCGTAGAAGAAAACAAATCCTACCATTTGCAACAACATGGATGGAGCTAGCGGGTATTATGCTCAGTGAAATAAGCCAAGCGGAAAAAGACAAGTATCAAAGGATTTCACTCATATGTGGAGCATAAGAACAAAGAAAAAAACTGAAGGAACGAAACAGCAGCAAACTCACAGAACCCAAGACTGGACTACCAAAGGGAAAGGGACTGAGGAGGGTGGGTGGGAAAGGAGGGACAAGGGGGAAAAAGGGGCATTACAATTAGCAGACATAATGTTGGGGGGCGCAGGGAGGGCTGTACAACTCAGAGAAGACAAGTAGTGACTCTATAGCATCTCACTATGCTGATGGACAGTGACTGTAATGGGGTTGGTGGGGGGGACCTGATGAAGGGGGTAGTTTAATAACCATAATATTGCACATGTAATTGTAGATTAATGATAACAAAATAAATTTTAAAAAAAATGAATGCAAGAGCTGGGATGTGAATCCAGGTTTTCCTGGCTCAAGAGCTCATATTCTTTGCACTGGGCTGGCTGCCTCCCATTTCCAAAGGGTGAGATTAGCTCATAGCTGTTATAGAGACAGTTGTAACTTTTAGCTAATTATTGGCTTAAGATACTAATATTAAGAGTCCTTTTCTCCCCCTGGACACTTATGTTTGAAACAAATGACTTTTTATTAGGAGGTAAAAAAACTTAAATCTGAGAAGAAGTGGTTCTGTCATGGCTTGTTAGATTTTATTTTTCAGCGCTCTTCCAAAAGGGAACACATCTCTTGATCTTGATCTAGATTAATGCGTGTAGGAAGAGCACCTGTCAGTTCCTCCCTTCCTACCTGCATCCCTTTGGTGGCTCTCTATGGCAGATTACAGATCCCTTCAGGATCTCACTTAGCCAGCTATTTGAGTAGGGTTGTGTACCCAACCTCCAGCCACAAAAAAACAAAAACAAAAACCAAACAAAACCCAGTAACTTGCTTTTCCTTCAGTGTACCTTGCTCTTTTAATAACTGTACACATTCTTGCTTAGGTTTGGAATAATTTCTTCCTCTAGTAAATATCTGCTTTACCTTAAATACCTTCTCAGGGTCTCCCCTGGGATTCAGTTGTGCGTACTAGTCCTCCCTCTCAGTAATGGCTGTTGGCCTGCTGTTCCTAGCACCCTCACTGGGGTCCGTATCTCTGCTGAGGTCCTCAGCATGGTATTTTGTAATTGTGTCTTTGTGTGTTCATCTAATCTTATTTCTTCTACTGTCCTAAGACTTCCTTGATGGAAGGATCTCTTATTTTTTGCATCCCTGTGCTTTGCCTCAAACCGGGCATGGAATAAATGTTTAGTACATGTTTGTTGAGTGAATAAATTAGTTAATTTAGTTAAGGTGAATTATTTTACAAACGAGACAACCCTTATGATTAGAACTATAGGTAAGGATGTGGTTACCACACTGAACTCCAGGGATGCCATTCACTTCTCTTTAGGAATGGTGCCCCTGGAGTTGGGCAGTGCCTAGTCTGTATAATCACAAGTAGCTGTCCTAACTGGGCACTTTTAAAAGTACAACCCACGGTGAACTTCCTGCCCACTTCCCCTCCTTATACGCACATTTCTTCACCTATAAAATGGACTGATGTTCTAAGTAGTAGTGTAACCAAGTAAAACTTAGACAACTATTAAACTTTCTCATGTATGTGAATCAGTGTCCAGTTATCAAAAAGGAGCCTTGAGTTCCAGTGAAACACTCATAGGAGTGCAGTGTGTTTTCTTGGTCCTTGTTTTTTTTTTTTTAATTCTAAATAATATTACAGAAGCCTGAAAGAAAATATCAAGGAAAAAACAATTACCCTGGAGCCTGTCACCCTTCCTGAATGCCGTTCTTCCCTTTGTTCCCTTCTAGCTTTGGACCCCTTGTATACTGACACATTTTACGTAGTTTTGCTAGAGAAAGCACATACAACTTTGTGTTCCATTTCTTTCTCTTAACATACTATGTTAACATAGCTCTGTATTGTTCACCTGGCTTGCAGCACTTATTTTAAATCTGCATAAAAATCTACTGAGTTGATGGTACCTCCCTCCTTTTCAACCGTAAGAAGTCTAGAGTTCCTGCAGTGGGATATTGATCAGAACAGTCTCTTTTATGTGGTAAGATTCACCTCTGCTCAAACTTGAATTTGTTTCATCTACTGAAGATGCTTAAGGGAGAGTGTACTTTTTGCATCCGTGGCTAACGGTTTTTCTGAGTGGATGCTCACGTTTTCGGTGGGGCGATGAGGGAAGGGAGTCTGCAGACTCAGCTGCATCTGAGCACATGCTGAGCTGATGTTCCGCAGCATCCACGGTGGGAGCAGGCCCCGAACCCAGGTTGGAGGTAACTGAGTGTCTTGTCCCCAGAACCTGTGGATAAAGTGGCTGCCCTGAGGGAGTTCCGGGTGCTGCACACTGCCCTGCACAGCAGCTCCTCCTACAGGGAGGCGGTGAGTGTGCGCCGCTCTCCCGTCAGAGACTTTTGCCAGGACTGCAGGAGAGGGTGTGAATGCTGGAGAGTGGTGTAGAGTGGGAGCTGCAAGCCCGTTGCCATGGCTACCAAGAGTTCCTCTGGGAGTTTCTGCCATGTCTATGGGTCTCAGTACAGTCCTGTCTTCCCCCAGAGAGGTGCTCTGAGTTAGGCATTGTTGATTCCCTCTAATGATAATGATTCACCTCTCCTGATATTGGCCTCATGGAATGAATATGGTTATAGGCAGAGGATCCACATATTGTTTCTGCTGGGCCTCATTCCTTGACTTTGGCTGGACAGCCTGCCCACCAGTCCTTACCTGGATTTCCTCACTGGGAAAGTGCACTGGTGTCTTTCTACAGGAGAGTTGATAAGCAAAATTAATAAAGCTGTGTGAACTTCCCAATATATGTGGATATGAAATGATAGTTGTACAGAAATTAAAAAGGACTTTTGGGACCTAGAGCAACCTTTGTTATTGGGCTTATATGGAGAGCTTTATTTTGGAAGCATTAGAATTGTAGATAAGGGAAAGGACCAGAGATTGAAGGTTTACTGTGATCTTGCTTTTTAAAAGTATTTGTTTTCCCTCCAGTAAACCACTGCTGCAGAGAAAAAAAGGGGCTGTCTGTTTCCTGGGGCTGGTGTTCCATTGTGGTGGTGTATGTGCAAGCGCCCAGAGGGAGAAGGTGCTTGAGCAGAGCGTGGTATTTGCTTAGTGGATCAAGCTGGTAGGAGTGCTCAGCCCTCCCCCATTTCTCCTGCAGGTCTTTAAGATGCTTAGCAACAAGGAGTCTCTGGATCAGATCATCGTGGCCACCCCAGGCCTCAGCAGTGACCCCATTGCTCTTGGTAAGTGCAGAACTGAGTTTGAGGAGGCGTTGTTGGAGAAGGTGCTGCCTTGCAATTAACTCTAAAGGACTTTGACCACCTTTTGAAGAATTATTGGTCTTGCGGTGGGAAGGGTAACCGAAGTGTGTTCCATATACCCACCCCTTCAAGAGCTGTCAGCCCCGCAAAGAAATCATAGCCAAACTACCATCAAAATGAGACAATCAAAGCAATCAGGGAAGACTTCCTGTATACCTTGATGGATAAGGGAAGAACCCTGAGGTATGGGGAAGGACACTGGCATGTTGATACACAGTATGTGATCTAAGTGCAGGGCAAGGTAGCAAGTAGGAAATAAGATAGAGAATGCTTGGGTTGTGTTTCTTGGTGCTTTGTTTCCTCCACTTCTGATGGTGCACTGGTCCTGTGTCCCTGTTAGGCTGGTTGCTCTGAGGCCTAAAGCCTGTTCTCCATCCTGAGTTTGGCTAGATTTCAGTCTCTGAGGTTAGTCCTGTTGTCTTTCAGGGGTTCTCCAGGACAAGGACCTCTTCTCTGTCTTTGCTGATCCCAACATGCTAGATACGTAAGTAGACCCATCTTATTAACGGGTACCCTATCATGCCTCATATGGTTGGGCCAGAAACCTAATTGTCACTCTGGATTCTGCTTTTGGAGCCCCTTCCTGTCTCTCCCCAAGTCTACCTTCTAAATATGTCAGGAGGTGAGAAGAGCAGGGTTTACTGGGACACATGGAGGTGGTGAGATGAAGCAGGGTTCTGAGGGAGGCAGCTTTTCAGGCCAGGCTCAGTTTAGATTTCATTCAGTAGATTTTACTGAGCCTTTGAAATATTTTAAACTGGGCAAATAAGCAGGTGCAGGAGATTTGTTCCTTATTTTGCAAGAAAACAGCCGCATTCTAGGAAGAGAAGGGACTTGTCAAAGATTGCCCAGGAAAGTAGTGATGGAGTTGAGAGCCCAGACTGACCTCTGAGCCTCCTAGGCTGCATGTGTCCCGTCATGCCTTGCCTGAAGGGGAGATAAAATACCAGCAGTGGATCCCAGGACTGAAGACCTTGCTGCCATTACTGGCAATAGAGCAGGAGGACAACGCCAACCGGAGGGAGGTGCTGAAGACATTTATTAAATGCTGAGGCATTTAAGGGCAGGCATAGGCAGCTTGACGGTTGTGAGGGGTGCCCAAAACTCCTGCCTACCCAGGATTCTCTTTCCATCTTAGTCACTCTTAGGTTTCTTCCTGCCCCTTCCCTAGGTTGGTGCCTGCCCACCCAGCGCTGGTCAATGCCATTGTCCTGGTTCTGCACTCAGTGGCAGGCAGCACCCCACTGCCAGGAGCTGACTCCTCTTCTCGGAACATACCCTCCAGCTCATACCGGGACATGCCAGGTGAGCCCCAGGATAGCGTAACATAGGCCCCCTCGGCAGCCGGCAGTGGCCCAGGGATTGGCTTTGCTCTCTGGCTATGTATAGTGCTGGCAGAGGGCGTTCCTTGGGAACTCTCAGTTTGAGTCAGGCTGTGCATCTGTCCTGTAATTTTCCAAGGGGAGAGATGAAAATAGGAATTTTGAGAGTATCTGGGCTGAGATGATTTTGGAGCTGCGCCTGTGCCTTTCTGTTCTTCCTCCTGAAGTCTGTTCTTCCTCCAGGTGGCTTCCTGTTTGAAGGGCTCTCTGATGACGAGGACGACTTTCACCCAGTAAGTGGCCTAACTGCCCCACGTTTGGAGGAGATCGCACAGGGGGTGCACCTTTTCCTGGGAACTGGCATACCCAAGCTGGGAGGTGGTCATAGACCCTTTGGTGGCCAATATATTTTATACTATTCCTTCCTGAACATGGCAGCTTGGGCAGTCTCCCCAAAAAGTGTTCCTGGAGTGGGGGTGGGTTTCATCTGGGAATGTCACAGTACCACTTCCCTAATTCTGGGTACCTCCCTTCTGCAGAGCGCCAGGTCCACACCCTCCAGCAGCACACCCAGCTCCCGTCCAGCCTCCCTGGGATACAGTGGAGCTGCTGGACCCCGGCCTATCACCCAGAGTGAGCTGGCCACCGCCCTGGCACTGGCCAGCACTCCAGAGAGCAGCTCTCACACGCCGACTCCTGGCACCCAGGTATGGAGAGAGGACAGGAAGCTCGAGGCCAGGCTCCCACGGCAGGAGCTCCCTAGCAGTGGAAGGGTTTCCTTTTGCTGAACCTGGTGCTAGATCTGGTTTGAGCTGACCTCTGCCTGGAGCCCTGGTGGGTTTGTACCTGCATCTCCTCCTTCTCCTCACTGGCCTTAGGGTGCAGAAGTTGGGGTTGAGCACAGTCCTGACTGAGTATTCAGGGTCATCTCTCCCAGCTCTGGGGTCCTAGGCTAGGTCAGGGGCTTGATTGCATTTCCTTGGAGTGGAAAAGAACTGAAGCTCTCCTGCATACATAATGGGCTTTTAGGCCCCTCTGTGGGGTTGTCTCATGCAGGCCCCTATTGGGAGTTGGGCACTGTAGGGGCACAATGGGGTGATGCGATGCGGGTGCGGATGTGTGGGGAGACTGCGATGCTCTGAGGGCGGCACTGACCACTGCTTTGTCTCTAGGGCCATTCCTCAGGGACCTCACCAATGTCCTCCAGCATCCAGTCCGGGACACCCATCACCAATGATCTCTTCAGCCAAGCCCTACAGCATGCCCTGCAGGCCTCCGGGCAGCCCAGCCTTCAGGTCAGTCTCCCCATGCCTGTGTTGGGACGGCTTCCTAGTTACATTGGATACAAGCTCAGTACAGACTTGAGGTAAGGGCCTAAGTCAGGCAAAACTTTCCTGAGGAAGAGGTGTTTATGCTGATTGTCAAAGAATGAGTTAGAGGTTAGGCTGGGGGAATTCTGTGCAGGCAGAGACAGCTGATTTGAGCAGATGTGTGGAGGTGCGTGTTAACATGCTGAAAACTGCAAGGCCAGAAGGCCATGCTCTAGTGGGGAAAATCCTGAGATGGAGTCAGAGAAAAGGAGAGCAGGAGCCTGTGTGTGAGGGCCTTGAGTCCCTGGGTGAGGAGATCAGACTTGATCTGCAGTCACCACGGAGCCATGGAGGTTTTACACAAGGAGTGATACTGTCCACTCTGTTTCATGGAAAGGACATCCTAGCAATTAAGTGGAAGACCCAAGGGATCAACATGTAATTGCATGTCTCCATGCATGGACTGTCTGCTTCACTCTGTTTCCTTTGCTCCTCACGGTAAGCCTGAGGGCTGAGTATTGTTTCTGGAAGGTGTCCAGACTCATAAAGCCAGCAAGTGGGGAAGACAGAGTTCAGGCCCATGTGTTTTTCTCTACCCCCCTGAGGCCCTGGTGGACAGTGAGGGGAACAGGAGCTGGGCCTGTGGACAGCTTGTCTTTTCTGCTCCTTCATCTACAGCAGCTAGAGGCCTGTTCACTCTGTCTACAGCTCAAGCTTTCACTGGCTCCACCTGGTCAGTGAAGTGAGTCCCATTTGTTTTATGTGGTGTTTAAAAGCCCTCCCTCCACGTCCTCCCCTTGCCTGCCTGCCTGTCTGAGTTGGCATTTCACCTCTGCTGCCTTCCTCCCACTTGTGAACACATTGTTTTCTCAAAGTTGTGCACTTCCTTCTTCATGAGATACAAATACTAATGGAGCTTTGTAAATGCTGAAAAAATGTGGGTTAGTTCTTTAAACCCTTATAGTAGAGAAGGCTTTTCCTAGCTGAAAGTCAAAATCCAGGAGCCATTATATAACTCATGTGAGTTTGTAAAAGTAAAAATTTGTGCGGATAAAACCAAACCAAACAAACAAAATAAGCAGACTGAATTCTAACAGTAAGCTGGCGGAAAATCTAACATAGTATCCGACAAAGGGCAAAACCTTCCTGATGTGTAGAGGTTCTAGTAACTTAGGACCACCAACTACGTAGAAAAATGGCCGAGGATGCGAACAGACTATTCATGGAAAAGGTAGTACAGATAATCCTTAAAGCCACATAATTCCTTGCAGTCCCATTTCTTGGAATTTATCCTGGGTATGTACATGTAGAAAATGACATTTGCACAGAGTCGCTCACTGCAGCATTGTTTGTAATGACAGAAGATTGGGGGGAAAAGTGGGGGGATGGATGTCAAACAGAGGTATAAGAAAAGGGTAAATACAGGAATGCTTATTTATATTTCCTCAGAGGAGACAAAATCAGTGATCTGGGGTGGAGATGGGAGTGGGTGCAAGAAGGACTTTCACTGTGTGTCATGCTCAGAAAAAAAATGAATTTTAAAGTTTATCCCTCCCATTTGCATATGTGTGTGTGTGTATTTGTGTGTCTGTACATGTATAGGAAAAAGAAGTATTCTGAAATTTAGACTGAGTAATTTGTGCTTTCTCTTTTGCTCCTTATGTTAAAACTTTCCTCTTTTTATTGGGAAAAATTTTTAATTTATTCTCTAAATCCTCAGGCCTCTTGTAGTTTTCCTAGAAGCCCTGTGTTCTGTGGAACTTCACATCAGCAACTTTGCTGAAGGGACCCACCTTCCTCTTTCTCCCAAAAGCGTAGACCTGAGTGAGCCTCCATGGGACTCCGACTAACAGTTTCTGCCTGGCCTTGTCTTTCTGCAGAGCCAGTGGCAGCCCCAGCTGCAACAGCTGCGTGACATGGGCATCCAGGACGATGAGCTGAGCCTGCGGGCCCTGCAGGCGACAGGGGGGGACATCCAAGCGGCCCTGGAACTCATCTTTGCCGGAGGAGCCCCATGAACTCCCTGCTTCTTCTGCGCCCGCAGCTAACTGCCAAGGCAGTGGAGCATGGGGGCACTACTGAAGGTGCCCCGTCTCTCCTCTTCCCAATACACCTGATGGTTGACCTTCTGCTTTGTCCAGTGCTTCACCTTTCTGGCTGCTCTGAGCCGGTGGAGGCAGTGGAGCAAGCATGGTGTGTGGATCTTGGTGCTGTGGCACCGGGGAGCATGGCTGGCCTCCGCTTCTGGGCCCTGGGTCGAGAATTTTAGACCCACGTCATGGGATGCTATGTGATGTCTACTTGCTCTTTTGGGAGAAGTTTGCAGTCATAACTCCCAGGCTCTGGTGCTTTGGGGTGTGCCATGAGGACATACCTAAGGCTGGAACAAGGCTGCTGCCCAATGTCCAGGGTGGCTGCTGGGTTACAGCAATGGCCAGAAGAGGCTTGTGCTTCTGAGATGACCACAGTCTGAGGAGTGCAATTGCAGGGGGAGCAGGTAGGGCAGCTTGCCTTCCACGTTGCTCCCTCTCCCAAAGACTAACAAAAGATGCCTTATCTCTCCTCTGGCCTGGTCTCACCAGGCATTCTCGATGCCTGTTCTGTAATGATGCCAGAATCCAGGCCTCAGTGCTGTGCCAGGAGGCAGTGCCCTCTTCTCTGTGCTGAAAGCGTAAATACAAGAGCAGTTAAATAACAATACTAAACACCACCACCAACACGAACAGGGCTCAGCTTTCATATTGAAGCGAGGGCCCCAACCGTCAAGCTGCTGCTCCATCTGCCTGAGTCTCGTTCCCCTTGGCACGGTGTCCCCTGCCGCGTCACAGATATGTCCAAGTTGAGCAAGTGGGTTTCATGTGCTTTGAGTACTTTTCAGGAAAAAATCTTTTCCCCTCAGATGGTGTTTTGGTGGAAAGGAGCTCAGGTCTGCTTCTGCCCTGTGCCTTTGGCAGACATTCCGTCAGCATCTGCAGTCATGGTCCTTCAACTTCTGCTTGTCACCTCCAAAGACAATAGGTTTACCACCTATTAGGACTGTCTGCTCTGTCCTCTGTTCCCCAGAGTGTTCAGCCCTTAGTCCCCCTTCTGCCCCAAGGGACCACTTGGCTTCTGCTAAGGAGAGGAGTGGTTCATTGGTCCCTTTGACCTGTCTTCCTGGTTTGGTTCCCTAGCACATCCTGTTCTTTCTGGATGGCCTCTAGTTTACCAGTTAGACCCCTAAAGGGAGGTACTCTAGAGGATCCATGATTCCAGATAGGGCCTAGCCAGTACATTGTTCTTTCCCTCCTTCAGAAAATGAAGTCTCCACATTTCCTTCTCAGTCCTAGAATTAATGTTGAGACGTGTTTGTATTG